>BQNB010014778.1:0-74477 GCA_026074375.1 Tanacetum coccineum | reverse complement strand
TCCTTTTGGGTGATAAAATCAAACCCGCCTTAAACTTCCCTTTTAGTTTGTAATCTAAAGGTGAGCCGAAACAACAATTAACAAACGATTATTTTTGAATAATAAAGGAAAATAAAATAAAATAGAAATGTAAAATATTTTTGTATTTTTATTTTTATAATAAAAGAAAATATTCACAAACGAAAAATAACTTCACGAGGAAGGTTCTTCAAAAACGCTAATCTTCGAACGAAACACGATAATCGTACACACTTCCCCGGCAGCGGCGCCAAAAATTGATCCGCTCCAAATCAACACGTATAAAGTATATATAATATATATAATATACGTAATAATAAGGATAGGAAATCAATAATAGTATAGATAAGTATTTTTCCGTCGGGCTAAGAAATTCACTTTTGACCAAAGTGATATCTCAAAACCTCCCGGGTCGTTTTCCCAACGAAGTGTGAATTGAAAATCGGAAACATTCGTGATCAAACATTTATGAATGGAAACAAAGATTGATTTTTATATCTATAACTACTAAATAAAAAAAACAACAATTAAAATGGACAATTAAAAACATTTAAACAATTAAACTAATACGGGAAACAAATAAAACGCGAAAATTAAGCAAAAATAAATTATATTTTTCCTAAATAAAATAAGTAAAAATAAATTTTTAGAAAAAAGAATTACTATTTTTGGCTTTTTAGATTTAAAGATATGATTTTTTAAAGATTTAAACTAATTAAAAACTTAAAAATAATAAAAATATTAAAAATTTAATCCTAAAACTTTTATATAAATTACACTAAATAAAGAAAAAGTGCAAAAAATTATTAAAAATTTGAGCTTTTCTTAAAGTTGAGGGACTGAAATGGTATATTTTTGGGTTTTGTCTTTTATTGGTTGACCATTGTTGACTGGATTTGACTGCAGGCTTGACTGAATATGACTGCAGCTTGACCATTTCTTCTGGCTTATGCTCACTCTTCCGTTCTCGTGTCCGTGCTTGCCTGTTTTTGACTGTTTTATTGTGAATTTTGATATATTCGTACCTGCACACACAAAACACAAATACAAGCATATTTTTGCCATTTTTGGTCTGTTTTGGGTTTAATTAGGTCTTTTTTAATCATAAAAGGATATGTGTAATTTGCACATATCAAGCATCAACTGGTGCAGTCAAACACGTTAATACTGCTACCCATACAAATAGAGTGAATGTTTCAAAAACAAGAACAAATACTTTTCATAAGTCCCATTCACCTATTAGAAGGCCTTTTCATAAACCAACAGCACCAAACACCAGTATTTCAAATGAAATATTTAATACTGTCAGAGTAAAAGGTGTTAATACTGCTGGGCAAACAGCAGTTAGTGTTGTTAAGGGTAATGGGGTCACTGCTGTTAAGGCCACAGCAGGTTGTGTTTGGAGACCCAAAATGACTGATTTAAACAATGTCTCCAAAGACAATAGTGGATCGTGGGTATCAAAAAGAGTAAATTATAAAGATCCATAAGGCAGACTCAAGTCAGTAGTGGCTTGGGTCCCCAAGAGACACCGACTCTCTTACTTTTGTGTAGGAAAATCCACAACAAGCTTTTAAGAACAAAGGAATATTTGACAGTGGATGTTCCAAGCACATGACAGGGAACAAAGACTTCCTTACTGACTATCAAGACATTGATGGAGGTTTTGTTGCCTTTGGTGGTGGTAGTAGAGGAGGTAAAATAATAGGTAAAGGAAAGATAAGAACAAATAAGATAGACTTTGAAGATGTGTTTTTTGTAAAGGAACTAAATTTTAATCTTTTCTCTGTCTCACAAATGTGTGACAAGAAAAACAATGTTCTTTTTACTGAAACTGAATGTCTTATTTTGTCTTCTGATTTTAAGCTACTTGATGAAAACCAAGTACTGCTTAGAGTTCCTAGGCAAAGCAATATGTACAGCTTTGATTTAAGGAATGTTATTCCTTCTGGAGATTTAACTTGTTTGTTTGCAAATGCCACAATTAATGAGTCTAAATTATGGCATAGGAGGATGGGTCATGTGAATTTTAAAACAATGAATAAACTTGTGAAGGGAAACCTTGTAAGAGGTTTTCCTTCAAAGATTTTTGTAAATAACCATACTTGTGTTGCTTGTCAGAAAGGAAAGCAACACAAGGCTTCCTGTAAGACCAAGCTTGTGAGCTCTATCAACCAACCCTTACAGATGTTACATATGGACTTATTTGGTCCAACATCTGTTAGGAGTATCAACCATAAGACATACTGCCTTGTAGTGACTGATGACTTTAGCAGGTTTAGCTGGGTTTTCTTCTCAGCCTCAAAGGATGAGACAAGTGGGATTCATAAGAGATTTATAATAGAAATAGAAAACCAATTAAACCATAAGGTTAAAGTAATCAGGTGTGATAATGGGACAAAATTCAAAAACAGGGAAATGAATGAATTCTATGGATTAAAAGGGATAAAAAGGGAATTTAGTATTGCCAGAACTCCACAACAAAATGGAGTTGCTGAGAGAAAGAACAGGACTCTGATTGAGGCAGCTAAGACTCTGCTAGCAGACTCACTTCTACCTACTGTATTTTGGGTTGAAGCAGTTTTATGTTCTAAATAGGGTTTTAGTGACCAAGCCTCATAACAAGACACCCTATGAACTTATAATTGGCAGACCACCAAGCATAAGTTTCATGAGACCTTTTGGATGTCCTGTTACTATACTAAATACCCTAGACACTTTAGGCAAATTTGATAGGAAGGATGAAGAAGGGTTTTTAGTGGGGTACTCTGTAAATAACAAAGCCTTCAGGGTATTTAATTCTCAAAACAGAAAAGTTGAAGAGAATCTGCATGTAAACTTTCTTGAAAATAAACTAAATGTTGCAGGACAAGGACCTAACTGGCTTTTTGATATTGATTCCTTAACAAATTCTATGAATTATCAACCAGTTACTACAGGGAATCAAACTAACAAAAATGCAGGTCCACAAGAAACTAATGGTAATACAGGTTTGAAGAAAAATGTTGATGCTGGACAATCTGAAGAAAAGAATGTGTCTACTCAACAATATATTATGTTCCCATTATGGTCCTCTATCTCTTTAAGCAACAAGAGCTCAGATGAAGCAGATGAAGATGATACAGCTGATGATGCTGCTGGTGAAACTCCTGTACAAAAACCAGCAAGTGAGAATGAACAAGCCTTGAAGAATGTTCTTGATAAGATGATGGATCAAGAGAAGGAGGCTAAAGAGCAATCAGATGCTGTTAGAAAAGAGTTTGAAGCACAATGTAACAGGCAGTATCTTTCAGGGAAGTCTACTAGAGCAAGCAGCACTAACAGTTTTAATACTGTTAGCACACCAGTTAATACTGCTGGTGGATCAAGAATTTTTGGTGATGCTGGATCATCATTTGTTCCTCTTAGTAAATTCACTAATCTTCCACATGATCCACTTATGCTTGATTTGGAGGATACTGCTGAAGTTCCAAATACTGGCATTTTTTGCAGTGCTTATGATGATGATGATTTAGACACTTGCAATTCTCCTTATGCGGATCAAGTTGTGGGTGTAGAGGCTGATTTCAACAACATGGAATCTTTCACTGTTGTCAGTCCTATTCCCACAACTAGAGTACACTCTATTCATCCTAAAGATCAAATAATTGGAGATTCAAGGTCAACAGTACCAAAAAGGGGCATGGCAAAGAAGAGTTCTGGAGAACATGCTATGATTAGCTACATCTAAAAGCAGAGAAGGTCAAATCATAAAGATTTCTAAAACTGCTTATTTGCTTGTTTCCTCTCTTAGTAAAAACCCACAAAGATAGCTCAAGCCCTTGATGATGAAAGCTGGGTTGAAGCAATGCAAGAAAAGCTGCTTCAGTTCAAGATTCAGAAGGTTTGGACCCTAGTTGACTTACCTTATGGCAAGAAAGCTATCGACACAAAGTGGGTGTATAGAAATAAGAAAGATGAAAGGAGGATAGTAGTTAGAATTAAAGCTAGGCTGGCTGAACAAGGATACAAACAAGAATAGGGTATAGATTATGATGAGGTTTTTGCTCCTGTTGCTAGGATTGAAGCAATCAGGTTATTTTTAGCCTATGCATCATTTATGAATTTTCTTGTGTACCAGATGGATGTTAAAAGTGCCTTTCTCTATGGTACTATTGAAGAGGAGGTATATGTAAGCCAACCTCCAGGTTTTGTGGATCCAGAATTTCCAGAAAAAGTTTACAAAGTGGAGAAAGCCTTATATTGTCTACACCAAGCTCCTAGAGCTTGGTATGAGACTCTCTCTACCTATTTGCTGGACAATGGATTCTACAGAGGTCAAATTGACAAGACTTTGTTCATAAAAAGAGTCAAGGATGATATTATACTAGTACAAGTATATGTAGATGACATCATCTTTGGTTCCACTAAAAAGTATTTGTGTATAGATTTTGAGCAAATAATGCATAAAAGGTTCCAGATGAGTTCAATGGGAGAGCTCACTTTCTTCTTGGGTTTACAAGTCAAGCAGAAAGAGGATGGGATCTTCATTAATCAAGACAAGTATGTTGGTGAAATCTTGAAGAAATTTGGTTTTTCTAGTATAAGGATAGCCAATACTCCTATGGAAACCAACAAGGCTTTGACAAAAGATGAAGATGGTGAGGATGTTGATGTCCATTTATACAGGTCAATGATTGGGTCATTGATGTACCTTACATCCTCTAGACCAGATATTATGTTCTCAGTTTGTGCATGCTCAAGATTTCAAGTTCAACCAAAAGTTTCCCACTTGAATGCAGTAAAAAGGATCTTTAGATACCTAAAGGGTCGACCCAATTTGGGCCTTTGGTATCCTAAGGACTCTCCTTTTATATTGGAAGCTTTTTCAGACAGTGACTATGCAGGTGCCAGTTTGGACAGGAAATCCACAACAGGAGGTTGTCAATTTCTTGGTTCAAGGTTAATCTCTTGGCAATGTAAAAAGCAGACTGTGGTGGCTAATTCAACTACTGAAGCTGAATATATTGCTGCTTCTCACTGCTGTGGTCAAGTGCTTTGGATCCAAAATCAGATGTTGGATTATGGATACAATTTTATGCAGACAAAGATTCATGTTGACAATGAGAGTGCTATTTGTGTTGTCAAGAATCCTGTCTACCATTCTAAAACAAAGCATATAGAGATTAGGCATCATTTCATTAGAGATTCCTATGAGAAAAGGTTAATTGAAATGGTCAAGATACATACAGACTACAATGTTTCAGATCTTTTTACTAAAGCCTTTAATGTGACTAGGTTTCAGTTTTTGATTGCAAGCATTGGTATGCTTAATCCCTGAAGCATGGATTAAGAGGAGGTTCTTTGTGTATACAAAGGATTATACATAAATGAGGTTTGAGTTAGTATTTAAGGGTAAATATGATGTTAAGTTTCTTAAATACTGATGGGCTTAGTTGATACTGTTGGGTAAAACTTTGTACCGCTAGTACAAAAGTTAGTGCTGATAGGTTAAGCTAGTGTTGCTGTGTACTTATGTATTGTTGTAGCTGATAGAAGCTTTGTTTGAGGAAAATATATATGGAACTATGTGTATAAATGCAGTGGATTATACAACATGGATACTTAGAATGGAGTGCAAGAGCTGCCATGTGATGAAAATGGATTAATACTAGTAACTGATACTTAGTACGGCTAAGCTTAAATGTTAATACTGTCAGTTATTGTGAGTAATATACAATATGTTTTGGATTGTGTTTCTCTATGTTTGGAACTAACATTTTGCAGGTTTAGAGCTTCAAGGTTGATTAATGATGGTTATGCAGATTTGGTGAGAATGTTGGTGACTTTGTTAACACTGCTGATGTTTCGCATGATTGGTTTATACCACATAACAAATGGTCACCAATTCACCATGTCTAACAGACAAGAAAGAATTAGCTATTCCAAGGCAAACGACAACTGGTAAAGAATTCTCAAATCCGTTGATGGCTGGTAGTTTGCCAAAAACTATAAGTACGAAAGTTAGTACTGCTAGCACAAACTTAGTACTGCTAGCCTAACTTAGTGCTGCTTGTTACCGTTACTACTGTTAGAGGCATAACAGATTTTCATTAATTAATTATAACCGTTGAGATATTTCCGCCAACAACTTGCATATAGGGGTCTATGATTTGGAAAATTCTTGATATTTCTTTTCCTTATAAGATTTCTTCCTCTTAAAGATTCAAGCTTATTAAGTCGGTCAAATCAAAACCCTATGTGCTCTTTATAATATCTCAATTAACTTTTACAAACCCTCATACTCTCATCAACGATCTTAAACCCAGAATCTTTTTCATCAATCACTCACTAAATGGCTGATTTGAAATTTGTCGATCAACACAATATGGTAGCCTGTTTGGAAAAGAGTGATGAGAATGCAGAGTTTCATCAGATAGTAGACTTCCTCTCTACATGTTCAATCAACTATGCTCTCACTGTAAGTCCTACTATCTATGCTTCTTATATTGAACAGTTTTGGAACACTGCTACTTCCAAAATAATCAATTCTGTGAAGCAAATACATGCTATTGTTGATGGCAAGGCTGTGGTTATATCAGAATCATCAGTGAGAAGTGATCTTCTCTTTAATGATGAGGATGGTGTAACTTGCCTCACAAATGATGAAATTTTTGAAAACCTTGCATTGATGGGATATGAACAACTTTCAACAAAACTTACTTTTCAAAAAGGTTCATTCTCTCCACAATGGAAATTCCTAATACATACCATCCTTCATTGCATAAGTTCAAAATCAACTGCTTGGAATGTGTTTTCAACTAATTTAGCTTCAGCAGTTATATGTTTGGCAAAGGGTAAAAATTTTTATTTTTCTAAATTAATTTTTGATAGTATGGTAAGGAACTTGGATTCAAAGAAGTTTTTAATGTATCCAAGGTTTTTACAACTCTTTTTGAATAACCAGCTTAAAGATTTACCAGAACCATTTAATGATACATATGTGACACCATGCCATACTAAAAAGATTTTCTCAAATATGGCAAGGAAAAGTGCTAATTTTTCAGGAAACATTACTCTACTTTTTGCCTCTATGTTGGTGCAAAACCAAGCACCTGAGGGTGAAGGTTCAACAATACACCCTGAACCCCAACCTACACCCTCTACCTCACAACCAAATGTATTGAACCTCAAATTGCATCACTTCATATTAAAACATCTCCAACTGAAACACCCCAAACTGAAGCACATCAAACTGTAGTATCTCAAATTGTTTTTCATGAAGCTTACATTGAGCAACTCTTCCCATCTCTAACTACTTATCAAAGAAAAAGAAAGACTCAAAAACATAGGAGAACCAAAAAGGACACTGAGTTACCTCAGACTAGTGTGCCTCTAGACCATGGAGCAGATGAGGCTGTCCGTAAGGAGGGGGTGACAGTGTGGAAAGGGCTATCACTACTGGTGCTAGCTTAGATGCAGCACAGGACAGTGATAACATCTTTAAGACCCAATCCACGACAATGCTTAACGTTGACATTCCTCAAGGAATAGATACAGGTGGCAGTCCCAAGCGCCAAGAAACCATAGGAGGTACTCCTGCTCAGACTAGGTCTGAGAGAGTACTTGAACAGCCCAATGAACCACCTATCTCAGAAGGTTACACATCTGGAAGTGGGGAGGGCAGGATGGAACAAACTTTTGAACTGATGGATAATGTACCATCTACACCCCATGATTCACCTCTCACATGAGGTTACACACCTGGAAGTGATGAGGGTATGATGAAACTAGATGAATTGATTATGCTGTGTATAAAACTATCAAAACAGGTGCTTGACTTGGAGAAAGAAAAGGATGCTCAAGCTGTGGAGATCCTCAACCTAAAGAAAAGAGTCAAGAAATTGGAAAGAAAAAAGAAGTCAAGCATCTCACACCCAAGAAGGAGGAAATACAGACAAGTTGAGACTTCTTCTAGTAATGGTTTGGATGAGGAGGATGCATCCAAACAGGGGAGGAGAAGTGACAAGATAAAACCAATGTTCACAGATAAGGATTTTGAAGAGCTTGATGATCATAAGGAAAATATTGAAGAGGAGACAGTTAATGCTGCTACAACTGGAGTTAGTACTGCTGCTGTAACTATTAGTACTGCTGAACCAAGGACTCCTCCTTCATCAACAACAATATTTGATGATGAGAATGTTACTATGGCAATGGCTCGGACTTTGATAAAGATGAAGGAACATAAAGCTAAGGAGAAAGGAGTTGCTATTACAGATGTAGAAGACTCTTCTAGTACTGTCAGACCTATCAGATCAATAACAACACTTCAACCTCTTCCAAACATTGATACTAAAGACAAAGGTAAAGGTGTACTGGTTAAAGAAGAACCTGTGAAAATCAAGAAGAAAGATCAAGGTGATTTGCAAATTCAAGCAGATGCAGAGTTAGCTCAAAGACTTCATGAGGAAGAATTAGCAGAGTTAGAAAGGAGACAAAAAGAAAGAGTAGCACAAGAAGAAGCATCTATGGATGCACTTTATAAAGAATATGATACTATTCAAGTTAGCATTGATGCTGATGCTTTATTTGCTGCAAAGCTCCAACAGGAAGAAAGAGAGCAGTTTACCATTAAAGAAAGAGCATAATTTTTAGTAGAAACAATAGCAGCACAAAGAAAGTTTAGAGCTTCTCAAAGGGCTGTAGAGATCAAAAGTAAACCACCTACTAGGACTCAGTTGAGGAATCTTATGATAACTTATCTAAAGAACACAGGTGGTTACAAATACAATCAGTTGAAAGGAAAGACTTATGAAGAAATCCATGGGTTGTATGAAAGATAGCAAAAGAGGAATCAAGATTTTATACCAATGGATACAGAAGTGATTAATGATAGTGGAAAGAAGAATGATAGCAGTAGCAAGCCAACTGGGGGAAGTAGAAAGAAAAAACTTGCCAAAAAAAGAGCAGGTGAAAAGAAAAGTGAAGAAAGTGCTAAAAAGCAAAAGCTAGAGGATGTTGCAGAGGAACAAGAATAAGCAAAGAGTGATGAAGAAGCAGCTGCAGACTATGAGCATGAAAAGAAAGAGTTAAGAATGTGGTTAACAGTTGTTTCAAATGAAGAAGAGACTGTGGATCCAAAGATTTTGTCTGCTAAATACCCTATAGTTGATTGGGAATCTCAAAACTTAAGGAGTGTTGATATGGAAGATCTACATGTTTATAAAAAATTAGAGCAGATGGGAATACTAGTTATCACAAATCATTATCCAGTATGCTCAGGAAATTTGATAGACAAGATTTGGTAGATTTGCACAGATTGGTGATGAAAAGGTTTGAAGACACTACTCCAGAAGGTTATAATTTGCTGCTTTAGGGAGATCTTAAGGTAATGTTTAAAACAAATGCAGATGATGAAATTTAGAGTAATCAACATGATTGGACTCTAATTAGCTAGAAATTATATGAAAGTTGTGGAGTTCATACATTACTGATGGATGGTACTTTGACCTGCTTTAACATGCTAGTAGAGAAAAGGTATCATCTCATTAAGGAAATGCTGCAAAAGATGTTGAACTGGAAGCGATAAGCTAAAGCTGAGAGCACAATGGCATTTGAGCTTCTCAAGTTTATCAAGTCACAACTAGAAGAATAAAGAAGTGTTTGGATACATCCTCCTGGTGATCAAGATGCTTATATTGAAGAAACTTGTTGATTTGGAGATAAATCACAAGTTTAGGGGATGATTGGTGGGAATTAAGAGCTTCTACAAGGTTATACTGCTGATGGACTTAGTACTACTATTTGAAGATTTGTGCTGCTACTGAAGATTGAAGAATATAAACTAAGTTGTTAGTACTACTAGTTGTAATAATTAGTACTGTTAGTTATAGTTAGTACTGCTAGTTAATTTATTAGTACTGTTAGTATAAGAAGTTAGTACTGCTTATGTGATATGCATGAGATATATTGGAAATAGATATGCATGATCACTTAACGCGGTTTGTAAGCCCATTAGGGTTTCATTAGTGTATAAAAGGAACCCTACGACATAGTTAGAGATATTATTTTTTCACAGCAAACACATATCATTTTATAGTTAGTTATTTTGAAACCAAGGCAGAATATTTGCAATAAATATATTCAAGTTTAGTATTCATTATTCTTTTTAGTATTGCAAGTTAGATTCCGCATAACTTGTAGTATTCACAATCATAGTTTTTCATATAGTTAGTTTGGATTTATCCAAGTTAACTAAGCTTTAACAGGCTAAAGAATATCCGTTTCATTGGGACTTCACAATACATGAGCCTATTGGGGGCACACACGTTAAATACGAAGAGTATGGTTACTTCACGATTTATATTTAAATAGTTATTTAATTAATTACTTGTTTAATTAATTTAAATAAACATTCTACATATAGAACCAAGGACTAAACTGAACAAAACCTGAACCTTGTGGGAACCCCTTGTTTGGCCAAAACCTATAGAGGAAAATGAAGGGGTGTTTGTTCGGTTGGAGGAGGAGAAAAAGGAAGGAAAAAATATTTGTTTTAATTATAGGAATTATACTAATCTTGTCCTACAAGAATTAGGGTATTGGGGTGCCTATATAAACACACCTCTTATCCCTCATTCTTAAATTCATTCATTCTCTAATCACTTAAGAATTTTGGTGCTTTCCCCCCTCACCTAAAAACCCTAACCGAAATCCCTAAGGGATTTTCGGTTCTTTTCCCCTTAATCGAAATCAACCAAACACCCTTTTAAGGTTTTGGTTTTCCATTGTTCGCTTGATCTCCTTGCTTGACAATTCAAGGTACACGTGGTGGTTGTTTGGTGATTCCTCAAGGTGACGAATTAGGGTTTCTTAGTATAAACCTTTATCAAGGATTTGTTTGTTTTGGTTCGAATTCAAGAAGAAACGCAAGCCGTGCGTTTGGTTTTGAATAACACGTGGGTGTTTGATCATGAGGGTAAGACTAGCAATTCTTACATACTTGGTTGACGTGTTTGTGAGAGCAACCGTAGAGGCGTTTGTTTTAGACGCTATTGTATTTGAGAATAATCATAAAATGTACTCTTTCCTTATTTAATATGTGTTAACCTACTTTCCATAACTAGATCCATCCGTTGCGCACTCATGGCTAAATTGGTTAGCTAGATTTAATAAATCCTAATAGTGGCATCATGAGTCAACTCGTATTGGCATCTAGGGTTACACACTTAAAAATCGAATTTTACGCCTTGTTACACGCCTAGATTTGATTATTATTATTATTATGCTACGATTATTTTTCTTTATTATTATTTTATTGTAAATATGGTAAAGATATGCAAACCTGTACCATAAATTAATAAATAAAATTGCTAGATCTTGCAAGTAAATGATTAAAAGTTAATAAAGAATTAAATGAGGAATATAATTAATTGTTAATTTAGCCATATTTGTTTCTTCTTTTAATTTGATTATTTAGGATTATAAAATCTTAATAATTATTTATAAGATCTTGTAAATATTTTATTTTTAGAAACTATTTTTTTAGGAAAATAGATATTTTAAATTGTTAGTTTGATTTGTTTCCTGAATTCCGGCTATAAGACCTACTCAATCACATTAATTTGTGATGAATTGGGCTATCTAGGCACTTGATGAAAACCTAGTGAGGGTCTTATGGTTCTCTATTTGGGGAAGACTCGTAGAGAACTCGGATTATTATTTGTTACTTGTTTTATTTAATGTTATCTTGTTTATTATGTTCCTACATGCTTATTTGTTTACAAGTTTACATGTTTACACGCCTAAACTAATAGAATACGGACTAATAACTATAATGTAAGATGACATTAAACCGGTCTTTAATTCTACACGCCTAAAACATATTCATTGTGACATGCTATGTGTTTTGTGGAAAATATGTTTTTATAACATTAGAAGACCTAAAACTTTGAAACAAGTTTTTCATGAATTAAAAACTAGATGCTATGGACTCATGGGAAGTACGGCTCATCCACTAGAACAAACTATAAGAGAAGTTTAAGGCGGAGTGGTCAACATTCCTAAAGAATTCATGTTTTTAATACGCTTCGCGCTGACCTGATTTTTCGCTTCTTTGTGCGTTCGATTGGAGTTACCGTGAACCATGGCATGTCACTATAGTGTCATTATTAAAGGCTTTTAAAATTAGTTCTACAAAGTTATTTGCATGCTTCTTTGTACACGCTATTTTATCACTTTATGTGTATACCCATATATGTTAAATTTTAAGTCTATGTCAGCCAACCAGGAACACGTACATTTGGCTTGGCCTCTTTGGTCAGACCTTAGGGTCATTCCAACCCATGGCGAATTTTGCACACTGGTCATACCTCTGGCGATTTTTGCACGTTCTTGCTTGGTCGACTTAATACGAGTATGCTTGGTCAGACCTTGGACCCGAGGCATAAGATGAGAACTAAACATGCTCTTGACATTATTACTTGTCGATTAATGTCATGACCGGTCTCATAAGTCTAAGAGTTGCATTTTAATGCAATTAGCGATCATCGCTTACCACTTGCCCTACTTCTTTACTCACTGGTCAGACCTTTGGTAATAAGTGGGAGGTCAAGTTGGATCTTAGTTGTTAAGATCGTTTATAGCTCAAGATTGATTAGATCTTATATATCTAGGATGAACAATAACAATGATTGATAACACGCAGCGGAATAATAAAGAACACTGTAACACCCCCATTTTTACATATAGCAGCGGAAGCTAATCTGGGGTATTACTTCATGGATACAACAATCATAATCATAAAAAACGACTTAAAAGAGACGTTTGTTCAAAAGATACGTTATCATTCATTTAAAATCAGAGTTTTACAAAGGCATGTCCCAAAATCTAGTTACATACAATGTGAATGATAACAAGTTTTAGCCATCTTCAAGTCCATGCCACTCCATGCCATAAGTTGCTCAATTACCTGAGATAAACATGCATAAAAAGGGTCAACACAAAGGTTGAGTGATATTCATAGGGTTTATGTTTATAATTTGTATGCAAATTTCGATATTGGGTTACGTTGTTATACACCGTTATAAAACAATATTTTGTCTTTAGCTCATGAATACGAAAGCCTTGGGATATTTTTGATTAGGTTATAGCCCCAAAGGGTGCCTTTGCCAAAACACACGTAGTTTATATTCTAATGATGTGCAATTGGTTACCGGTATGACTGGGTACACCAACGGGGAGTCCAACCCAAATAGATCTATTCACAACATTCGCGCTCACTCCGTAGAGTAATTAACGGCTCATGATATTGGGGACTTAAAGGCAAAATAGTTACTTAGGCAATAATAAATTAGGACAGCATACATAAATAATTGCATTCATGGTTTATAGCATGTATCCCCCTCGCGGGTTTATAAATTGAAAGATTGAAATGCGAGGCTATGAACTCACCTGATAGGTAGTTGTAATAAATATTCCAAATTGAAAGCTGTTGACTTTATCACAATCTTAACAAGGAAGGTTGATATAGCAAAATGATAGTAAATAGCTACGTCACACAACCTGGGTTTGACCTTCAAGGATCAAAAATGGAGGATATGGGTCAATTCAGGTAGTTTTTCCACTCGTACACCTTTGTCTTTGATCTTGGGGTTTCAAATCTTCAAATCTTCACTTGATTGTTGTTATTAGATGTTCTTAGGATCATATGGAGCAGAGAGTTGCTGCCATTGAAGGGTTATAGAGGAGGAAGTGTGGGATGAATTGAAATGGAGTGTTTTGGGTTCTATTTATAGTCGAACCACCCTTAGAGGCCAAGTGTTCCTTATGATCTGATCTAGGACATGTGTACAAGCTAAGGATGGATGTGGAGAGGCTAAAGGATGAGTTGTATAAGCTAGAAACTAGTTAGAAGTCTTTGGAGACTCCATGTGCTTGTCGCGGCTTAACAAAAGACAAAGGAGGATATTTATGAAGGTTGGTGACCAAGGGGACAAAGTGAGGTGCTTGTAAGCAGCTAGGGAAGTGAGGTGCTTGTCATGGAGGTGCTTGTGCACATGGTTGGTTATAAAATGGGTTAGAATTGAAGAAAAAGGTGTACGGGTCATGTTATGGTTTGGTTAGGGTTTATAAGAGTTTTTAAGCTTGTAATTCATGTGTAATTGATTAAGAATGATAGATTATTGATCCTAGGACTTATATTAAGGATTATAATCAAAAGTTGATAGGTGGCTTGGGTTAAAATGGGTATAAAATAAGTTAATAAGTCGCGGGTTCCAATTAGGGCACGAAATGGTTTCTTTAGGGTTTTCAAGCTTCCAATTCGTGTACATTGCTAATATGATGATAGATATATGTTTACAAGACTCCTATCAAGAGTTAATAGCAAGAATTCATAGGTGGTTTATTGATTAGAATAGGAAAAATGAGTAAAACGGGTCTTATGTTCCATTTAGGGCTCGTTTAGGGTTTATTGGTTTTAATTGTGTATATAATGGTAATGAAATGATGCAATGATGATTGAATATGATTGATAATGTTGTAATATAAGTTATTACAACTTATTTGAGTGTTGGTTGAGGTTTAGAATGGATAAAAATCAATAAACGGGTCATGGTTTAGAAACGAGCTTGGGTTAGGGTTTCTAAGTTTCATTTCATGAAATTTTATGAAATGAGGATGACTATGGAATGTAAATGAAGTATATAACCTGCTTAGATTGTACAAGATTGTTTAGGAAAACGGAGGTAAAACGGCTATTTTGGATGTCGTGCATTAATGACTTGTACATTATGCTTTAAAGGACTTGTACCTTATTTTGGAGGGAAAGTATTATTCAAATGAGATGTTATATGACTTGTATATATGCTTTAGTAGCTTGTACATTCGCTTTAGATATTAACCTTTCATGGAATTAGGGTTTAGAGGTATACGATAACGGTTTAAAGCCCGTCTTGATATAACTTTGCAAATGGTACATTATATGAGTAATGTACTTTGCAATAATGATATTAGGATATTGACTTGACATGTTATGATGTTTGCTTGACATATAAATAGATATAGATGGCATAGGTAGGTTGCGTGAGCTTGTCTACTTTAGTTATGCAAGTTACATTGCATATTGAGATATTGGTAATGCAAGTAATGTAATAAAGTGAAAAATTTCCTCGTACAATTGTGATCATAATAAAATAGGTTGATTTTGCATTTGATGAAAATTCTGGGTTGTTATAAACACAATCAAAGTTATAATAAGGTTTTCTTTATTGAACGTTTCCCTATTACCCCAACTATAATTTGGGGCTACACCAACTAACTATGGTGTACTATTCGACTCTCATCAGTCGACTTGCTATCTAACTATCTAGACTCTCATTGGGAGAGCTCTAGTTTTCTATGGATCTATATTCTAAACCAGATGCCTACCCTCTTTATATAATAGAGGGAGGTTACAAGAAAACCCTAGCTTACATAGGAAGCTAACTTAATATTTTACATTAAGTCCTTGTTGTTTCATCTTTCTTTAATCTTGCATATTTAGTTTTGTAATCATCAAATCTCAGATCCCAACAATCGTACCACTATTGATATTACAAAACAATCCATGTATGAAACAATTCTTCAATGCTTCCTTGCTTAAGATCTTCTTGGAACATGCCACCACACATAAATAAGTGTAAAATCCATATTCTGTAGTCTTTTCCCCTTTTTGTAATCATCCAATAGGGGTCTTCTGAAGATATGCAACTTGTAAACACTTCCCCTCAAGTGGTGCATGTAGATGGTTAAACATTTAATCAATAAGCTTCCCCTGAAACCCATATGTTTACCATCTCTTGAATCTCAAACTTTGTAGGCTCTATGTGGGTGATCACTGATGAAGAAAACTGAGTATAACGAATTTGATGAAGAAGTTGAATCTCCCAAACTTGTGTCTTATGTCTTGCACTATCCACGTGACGTCGAACTTATAAATAAATCTGTGAAATATAAGTAGACCGCAACCTCTTGACAAAAACCTCATCTTCTATGAGACACATACTAAGTGATAGCAAATGTGAGCATTGAGCACCATAAGAAAAATCACACACCTTTGCTAGATTTTGACAAGTCTTCGTCACACCGTTGTAAGCACGAACAAGTTATCTTTAAAGTGTAACACCCACTTTAAGATATGATAAGAACACGCATCTGTGAAACTCAACTACAACATCAAATAAGTGATAATCAACTGTCTTCGTAATCACATCTTCAATAAATCTCCAAAAACGAGCCATAAAATCAATAAGAATAAACTATTTGAAAAATAGTTCTGTCCGAGATCCAAATCCATCCGAAAACCAAGTACTGTCCAATATCAGACAAGCCTAGCAGTACAAACTGCTTTGTCGGACGACTCTGGCAGTACTAAACACAAAGCACCATAAATCTCACGAGCAGCTTTAACTGTCTTTGGGCAGTACTTAAACAAACGAACAACATTAATAGAACAAAGGCAGTACTAATGAACTTGAACCCAACAACATAAACAAGTACTTGAACAGTATTAATATTCATAGCATCACCATTCTATTGAGCCTAAATAATGTCATGCATGCCCATGCTTCCTTTGCCTAAACAGTATTAATAACTTATCTCGAACCAGCCCATAGAACCAACAACACTAATCTACGTCTATCTCAATAACAGTAACTGCTAACCATGTCTAATATATAGAAAGTCAATATGGAATAAAAGATAATCCCTAAAAAGTAGGCTATATCAAATCATATCCCATATTTATGAATCGTAATCAAATCAGTAAACCAGAAGACATCCAAACCAAACCTTCGACTCTAAAAATAAATACTCAAACAACATGATTTAGTCGCACCTGCACCTTGTTCTTTCTCAATCCATTATTCAAAAAGCATAAGAACATTCATTATAAACCAACAGATCACATCAAACAGCAGCACAAATAATCATGAATCATCACTTAAACTGCGAATGATGTTCGTAACCTGCTGTTGTAACATAAACATCAGTAGTATACGTTCTAGGGTTACCACAACCATGATCAAATATCACAACATGAGAATACTTGATGCCTTACTACTACTCCTACTATAACTTCTTCGATTGTCATACTATTCTGTTACTTCTTTGTTACTGAAAACACAAAACACACAGCAACAAAAAGATATATATATCTGCTTCGAAAATCTTCTTCTTGAACATAAATCCTAACTGTTTGGGTTTCTTTTATTGTTTTAAGAGCAGCGGGAGAATCACCAACAATTAGCCATACTTATCTGTTTTGCTGTTGTTGTTGTTATTAAACACCTTTGAGATTTATTTAAAACAACAACATCACGTTTCTTCATTGTATGATCCGCATCTTTATTATAACGTTTAAAAGAACAAAAGTTTCAAGCAAAGATTACACGCCAAGCTGCTATCATTCTTTATTCCTACTAGGGTTCATCATTAATCCAAAGATTAACTCACCAAAGCCAGTAGGAACATCATAGAATACCATTCCTGTTTTTATTGAATTAGGGTTTGTAAAAACCCTAATTGTCATTAGATCGAGCAACCACCAAAAACAGAAAATTTTACATCTTTTCTTCAAGAACACGATACCAGAAACACCTTGTAATCCTAGAACGAGAGTAACCTGCTCTGATACCACATGTTAAGATCGTTTATAGCTCAAGATTGATTAGATCTTATATATCTAGGATGAACAATAACAATGATTAATAACACGCAATGGAAAAATAAAGAACACAATCAAAGTTATCACAAGGTTTTCTTTATTGAACGTTTCCCTATCACCCCAACTATAATTTGGGGCTACACCAACTAACTATGGTGTACTATTCGACTCTCATCAGTCGACTTGCTATCTAACTATCTAGACTCTCATTGGGAGAGCTCTAGTTTTCTATGGATCTATATTCTAAACCAGACGCCTACCCTCTTTATATAACAGAGGGAGGTTACAAGAAAACCCTAGCTTACATAGGAAGCTAACTTAATATTTTACATTAAGTCCTTGTTGTTTCATCTTTCTTTAATCTTGCATATTTAGTTTTGTAATCATCAAATCTCAGATCCCAACATTAGTCTTAATTAGTAATTAATTAGGTAGTTAATTCTATTAAGAATTTAATTATCGAAAATACTAATTAATTGAACTTTTTTGTTAATTGTAGATGACTACCTCAGTCAGAAAAAATTTGGTATTCAGGAGTTTCTTTGAGAAACAAAAACTTACTGGACCTAACTTCATTGATTGGTATAGACAACTTCGGTTGGTCTTATCAACAAAAGATAAGGAAAAATACCCGGAGCAACCAATTCTTGCTGCTCCTGTTACTGCTGCACCTGATCAGCCAATCCCTCCTACGGCCCTGACCACTTATAATGAGTGGGTCAAGAACCAAAAGGAAATTGCTGTGATAATGTTATTGACTATGGACCTAGAAATCCAACGGAATCTAGCCTATCTTGGCGCCAATGACATGCTTACAGAGCTTAAAGCTTTGTATTCTAAGCAAGCAGAACAAGAACTTTTTCAAACTATGAGAGAATTCCACATGTGCAAGCAGGAGGAAGGTCAATCGGTAAGCTTTTATGTTCTTAAAATAAAGAGCTACATTGACCAATTGGAACGTCTTGGTCACCCTGTCACTTTGAACCTTGGAGTAAGCCTAATCTTGGTTGGACTCTCTAAGGAATATGACAGCTTTGTGCAGAACTACAATATGCACAGCCTAGGGAAGACCGTAAATGAATTACATGCTATGCTTAAGCTACATGAAAAGACGTTACCAAAGAAAGTTGCTGCACCTCCGCTTCATGCTATAAGAGCAGGAAAGGTCTAGAAAAACAAAAATAAGAAACCGTCTAAGGCTGCAAAAGGGGTTCAAGGGAAAGGAAAGGGTAAGAAGGCATATGCTAACGCTGAGCCATCTTATGCCCCCAAATCTAAGAATCCTCCACCACCCAAAAAGGATAATCCTGCTAAGGACGCGATCTGCCATCACTGCGGTGAAGTAGGTCATTGGAGAAGGAACTGTCCCACATATCTCATCGAGTTGCTAAAAAAGAAGCAGCTATCTCAAGGAGCTAGCACTTCAGGTATTTTCACCATAGAACTTTATTCTTTTCCTAGTACATCTTAGGTTTATGACACAGGTTGTGGTACTCACATCTGTAATACTACTCAGGGTCTGCAGGAAAGTAAGAAGCTGAATCCAGGAGCTTTAAGTCTGTACATAGGCAATGGTCAACGTGCAGCAGTTGAAGCTATTGGAAATTATCATTTATGTCTCCTTGGTGGACTAGTTATTGTTTTGAACAATTGTCATTACGCACCTTCTATTACTAGAGGGATTATTTCAGTTTCTCGTTTGTATGAAGATGGTTTTATCAACCGTTTTGAATTGAATAATGCAATTTCTGTTTCTAAGAATAATGTGGTTTATTTTAGTGCTATCCTAAGGGATGGTGTTTATGCAATTGAAATGTCTTGTTCAAATACAAATGATATTTCTATGTATGTTGTTAGCAATAAAAGAGCTAAGTTAAACTTAAACTCTTCTCTCTTGTGGCACTGTCGTCTTGGACACGATAGCAAGAAACGCATTGAGAAGTTGAAACATGATAGACTTCTCAATTCTACTAACATTGAGTCTTTAGGAAAGTGTGTTTCATGCATGTCTGGAAAGATGGCAAGAAAACCTTATTCACATCAAGTGAAAAGGGCTAAAGATCTACTTGGACTTATACACACCGATGTATGTGGCCCATTTAGAATCATGTCAAGACAAGGAGCTAACTACTTTGTTACTTTTACTGACGACTTTAGTCAGTATGGTTATGTTTACTTGCTGAAACATAAACATGAAGTGTTTGAGACATTTAAAGTGTTTCAAAAGGAAGTAGAAAATCAACTCAGGAAGACCATAAAATCACTATGTTCTGATCGTGGAGGTGAATATACGAGTCAAGAGTTTTTGAATCATCTAAAGGAGCATGGGATTATTGCCTATCGCACTCCTCCCTATACGCCCCAACATAATGGAGTATCAGAAAGGAGAAATCGAACACTGCTAGACATGGTTCGCTCCATGATGAGTCAAACTACTCTTCCAAAGTCCTTTTGGGATTATGCCCTTGAGTCTGCTGCACACATTCTCAACAGGGTTCCAGCTAAGAAGGTTGATAAGACACCATATGAAATATGGTATGGGCAAGCCCCTAAGGCTAAAACTGTTGGTCATAAATAGCTCTTCAAGAAGAAGACTGACATGGATGGTGCAGTACACACATTTAAGTCTCGTCTTGTAGCAAAGGGCTTCACTTAAACCTATGGGGTTGATTATGAAGAAACATTTTCTCCTGTTGCAGACATAAGAGCTATAAGGATTCTTATTGCCATAGCCGCGTTCTATGACTATGAGATTTGGCAAATGGATGTCAAAACCGCTTTCCTCAATGGACATCTTTCCGAAGAAGTCTATATGACGCAACCTGAAGGTTTTGTTAATCCAAAATATCCTAACCATGTATGCAAGCTCAAGCGTTCCATTTATGGACTTAAGCAAGCATCTAGGCAATGGAATAAGCGATTTGATGATGAAATCAAGAAATTCGGTTTCACTCAAAATCGTGATGAGCCATGTGTATATCAAAAAGCTAGTGGGAGTTATGTCACTTTCCTAATCTTATATGTCGATGACATATTAATCATGGGAAACAATATTCCAATGTTACAAGATGTAAAATCCTATCTTGGAAAATGTTTTGCCATGAAAGATTTAGGTGAAGCTGCATATATTCTTGGAATCAAGATCTACCGAGATAGATCTAAACGGTTAATTGGTTTATGTCAAAGTGCTTACATTGAGAAAATCTTGAAAAGATATTACATGGAGAATTCCAAACGTGGAACTATCCCAATGCAAGAAAAGCTAAAATTGAGTAAGTCAGATGGTGCCTCGACACCAGTGGCGCATGAGCAACGTTCCATACGCTTTGGTTGTTGGTTCAATCATGTATGCTGTAAGATGTACTCGTCCTGATGTTGCGTTCGCTCATAACATAACAATCCAATTTCAACAGAATCCTGGTGAACTTCACTGGACTATTGTTAAGAATATTCTTAAGTATCTTCGGAATACTAAGGATATGTTTCTGGTTTATGGAGGTGATATGAAATAAGAGCTCAGGGTTTCTTGCTACACTGATGCTGGATATCTGACGGATGCTGATGACTTGAAGTCTTAGACTGGATATGTGTTTATTTTAAATGGAGGTGATATTGATTGGAAAAGCACAAAGCAGAGTATTTCTGCAACTTCATCTACAGATGCTGAATATATTGATGTATTTGACGCATCAAAAGAGGCTGTATGGATTCGTAAATTCATTTATGGTCTTAATGTTGTTCCCACAATTGAAGAACTCATAACAATGTATTGTGACAATACCAGAGCCATAGCAATAGCAAATCATCATGGAGTCACTAAAGATGCATGACATTTTTACGCAAAAGTTCACTATCTTTGAGAAACCATTGATTTGGGCGATGTGAGGATAGAAAAAGTTAATACATATGACAATCTAGCTGACCCTTTTATAAAGGCTTTGGCATTTCTTAAGCATTCTGAATTAACTAGGAAAATTGGTTTGATACCAGCTAGTAGTCTCATGTAAATCTGTGTTTAATTAGTATTTGGATAATTTGGAATTGTAAGACAATATTTATTTGATGAATAAAGATGCTTGGAATTTGTTTTTCATTCATATAATATTTGTTATTCCATTTTTGCATGTTTAATCCATGGATGATTTATCATTCGAAATATGTCCATTGTCGGTTAACAATATGGGAATATTATTATGTAAGGAAAATGTGAGTGTTGGTTATATTCTTTGAATATATGGATTGTTCCCGCCAAACTCATATGTATTTACAAGGGAGGCATATTGGATACCCCAACTTTTGAATATTTACTTTTGGATCCTTGTCATGAGTAAATGTTGAAAATGGTTAAATAATTATCCTTAGACTTGAGATACAAACAAGTTCTGTATGTGTGGATATCACTTTTTGTAATTATTGCCAAACGCTGTCCTGTAATATGGTAGTTATAAAAGCTATTTTTTGGAGTGTATGTGAAGCAGCATCTACAACACTTGTAGTCAATAAAGGATTTGTTCCTCCACATTAGATGTGCAGAATGATACCATTGGGCCCTTCTCTAGATTTAATTAGATAAATGAATGGCCGTTCCCAAAGGGTAATTCAAGATGATTCTTGATTACATTTGGTATATCTGAATTATTTCTATAACGAGAAACTAAAATGTTAAACTATATGGAATAAGTTAGGATCCATATCCATGGTTTAACGATATCTGAACAAAGGGATGATTACATAGCAAGATAATACATAACCATTGAAAGCTGAGATTGTACTTGAAACTTTTATCTCAAGTATTTATGATTTTAAAGGCAAGTGCGAGTGTTGCTAGACGTTTCCATTACCAGTTTGAATGCAGACTGCTACACCAACTCCCAAGTGGGAGCTATTGGAAAATGGTAATTGGTTTCGTTAAATACGATTAGAAATACGCGAGCCTATTAGGGGCACACACGTTAAATACAAAGAGTATGGTTTACTTCACGATTTATATTTAAATAGTTATTTAATAAACTACTTATTTAATTAATTATATAAAACATTCTAAATATAGAACCAAAGACTAAAGTGGACAAAACCCGAACCTTGTGGGAACCCCTTGTTTGGCCGAAACCCATAGAGGAAAAGGAAAGGGTGTTTGTTCGGTTGGAAGAGGAGAAAAAAGAAGGAAAAAGATTTGTTTTAATTATAGGAATTATACTAATCTTGTCCTACAAGAATTAGGGTATTGGGACGCCTATATAAACACACCTCCTATCCCTCATTCTTTAATTCATTCATTCCCTAATCACCTAAGATTTTTGGTGCTCTCTCCCCTCACCTAAAAACCCTAACCGAAATCCCTAAGGGATTTTCGGTTCTTCTTCATAATGGAAATCGACCAAACACCCTTTTAAGGTTTTGGTTTTCCATTTTCACTTGATCTCCTTGCTTGACGATTTAAGGTACGCGTGGTGGTTGTTTGGTAATTCCTCCAAGTTGACAAATTAGGGTTTCTTGATATAAACCCTAATTAGGGTTTGTTTATTTGGTTTGAATTCAAAAAGGAACGCAAGGCGTGCGTTTGGTTTTGGTATTACACTTGGTGCTTGTTCGTGAAGATAAGACTAGCAATTCTTACATACTTGATTGACGTATTTGTGTGAGCAACCGTAGAGGCGTTTGTTTTAGACGCTTTTAGTATTCAAGAATAATCACAAAAGGTACGCTTTCCTTATTTAATATGTGTTAACCTACTTGCCATAACTAGATCCATCCTCTGCGCACTTGTGGCTAAATTGGTTAGCTATATTTAATAAATCCCAACATAAATTACGTTCTCAAACTTTAAAAATAGTGATTATAAGTTTATAAAATAGAACGTTTATAGATTTATATTATAAAATTATTGGAAGGTAATTGATTTCCTTGATTTCATTCATTAATAATAACCCTATATATAATAATACATGGAGAATTCTAGAAACTAACATGGGCTAGGCCTACAAACATATAATGGGCCGAATACAAAGAATATAGATAGCTAGAATATATAACGACTAATACGCCCCCGCAGTTAGAGCGGGAGGAGGATGGACGATCAAACTGGATCTAAATTCTTCAAACAAAGCTGAAGGAAGACCTTTGGTGAAGATATCAACATATTGGTAGCGAGAAGGTACATGGAGAACTCTAACCTCACTAGCGGTAGCCATATCACGAACGAAGTGAATGTCGATCTCAATGTGTTTGGTCCATTGATGTTGGACAAGTTTGGCAGACATAAAAACGGCACTAACGTTATGACAGTAAACAAGAGTGGCAGTCGATAGAGGAGAATGTAACTCACAAAGAAGATTGCGAAGCCATGCAGTCTCTGCGACAACGTTAGCAACACCACGGTACTCAGCTTCAGCACTGGAGCGAGAAAGGGTGTGCTAACATTTAGCTGACCAAGATAAAAGATTATCACCCAGAAAAACACAATAACCTGAAGTAGACATGCGTGTAGAGGGGCAACCCGCCCAATTAGCATCAATATAACCAACCAGAGAAGTAGTAGCAGAAGCATATAACTACAGACCAAAGTCTATAGTCCCTCGAACATAACGCAAGATACGCTTGAGAGCAGCAAAGTGAGGCTCCCTCGGATCATGCATATAAAGGCAAACCTGATGAACGGCATAAGATAAATCTGGACGTGTAAATGTAAGATACTATAGCCCCTTGCAAGACTGCGATATAAAGTGGGATCCTGAACAGGAACACCTTCCGGACCTAGCTTGGGAGTATAAGGTATTTCATTTTGAATTGTGGTAGAGGGTAGAAGTTTGAGTAGATAGGTGGCCATATGGAGAGCCTCGACCCAAAAGGTGGGGGGAAGGTGTGCTTGAAAAAGTAAAGTGCGAATGATATTATTGATTGTTCGTATCATTCGTTCCGCCTTGCCATTTTGTTGGGATGTTTTGGGGCAAGAGAATCTAAGTTGAATGCCATGTTTGGCAAAGAGGGTGTGAAGTCGGTTGTTATCGAACTCACCGCCATGATCACATTGGAAGCTTTTTATTTCGCATCTAAATTGGTTTTTAACATAATTACGAAAGTGCAAAAAATTATCAAACATGTCAGACTTTGAACGAAGAGGGTATATCCATAAGTAATGAGAGAAATGATCGAGGAATAAGACATAGTATTTAAAATCACTAGAACTAATAATGGGAGATGTCCATAAATTAGAATGAATAATATCATAACAATGTTCAACAATAGAATCTGAACTATAAAAGGGAAGCTTCACATGTATGCCAAGTTAGCAAGCGTGACAAATATGTGAAGACTTTTCTTTATTACATGAAATAAAACGACTAGAGACAAGCGAACGTAGCACTTGATCACCCGGATGTCCGAGGCGTTGATGCTACGTGGAGGCACTTGTCGAGAGAAAAGCAATAGGAGAAGTTGACGGCTTGGTAACTGGATAGAGATCGCCTGAACTGTCACATCGAAGGAGGATATGACGAGTCAAGTAATCCTTCACAGAAAAACCAAAGGCGTCAAATTCAATAGTACAATTATTGTCCCTAGTGAACTGATAATGCCTAAATTATACATGTTTCTATGGCGTTATTTTATGTTTATTCTATCATTTCTCATGAACTTTTGGTACTTAATTAAGCTTGAATTGCTTATAGGTTCACTTGAAGACTCTAGAGACCCAAGCTCATGAATATATACACTTTGGGAGACGAATACAAGAAAAGAAAAGATTTCTAGCCAAAGTTCAAGAAGTCCGCCGCACTTCTAGTAAAAGTCATTAAATGCTATCGCATTAACTCCTAAAGTTCTGCCGCACTTTGCACCCAATCTTGCCTATAAATTGAGGACGAATTTTCATCCTCAAGGCATCCCTCCTCACAATCACTCCTCACATTCTATCCCATTTTACACATACATACTTTCCCTCCTTTCACCAAAACACCAAGAAATACCTTTTTCTTTGAAGAAAAAGATCTAACGATCAAGAACGAAGAAGTTTTCTTACCTAGTTGTTGAAATAATGGAAGTTTATGTAAAGTGTGCTTTTGTTATGAACTCCTTAGCGATGAGAGGCTAAATCTCTCATGACTACTCGGTGAAGTTACGATAATGAATAAGTGTTTGGTATGATCTTGATCGCTTTAATCTTAAGCTTATGTTGCAAACCTGTTATATCTTATCTTATCTATTTTTGCTTATCAACTTAGATTATATAATCATATCGGTATAGGTCGAAAGATCCGTTATGATCTATGTGGTTTTAAAGATTTGTCTATGGTCTTTAACGTTTTATGAATAAATATTTTGTGTATATATTTTTGTAAATACACATGTTAGTAGAAATGTAAGGGTTAAAAAAAAAAAATTCCTTTGATCACTAAACATGATAATGATTAGTATATACATACCTTTAAGGATTAATCTTAGAAATAAATTTTACAATTAAAATTTATAACGTTTATTTTATCGTAACATTTATACATTTATGTTATTATCAAAATATCGAGAGGTCGAAAATATAAATAACGTTTTTAGACATTATTTGTATTAACAATCTCCCCCTTTTTGATGATGACAAAATATAAACTCATTTAGTATAAAAATAAAAGTTTATAAATTACTAATGAGTTTAAATCCATTTCTCTCCCTTTTTGTCGAATCCAAAAAGGTTGATCGTCGAATTGTAGTAGAGAGAAATAAATCGACGATTGAAGACTCCCCCTTGATGTAAGCTCCCCCTTGTTTGGGGCACCAAGGGATCGATCTTACGATAATTTGTTTGCTACAAAACAAAGTTAGAAGTACAAGTGCAAACCAACATAGCACGACAAATATCTCAAGAGTATAATCCACACTTTAGAAACTCATAAATAAAGTGCATTCAAATTTCTAGAAAGATCATATATAGCCATATAAGACAATATATGATGATACAACATAAGATAATCATAACCTAACATAACATAATTAGAGCATCTAATAAAGATAAGCTAGTAGATGATTCATGGCTTCATGAGATGTGATACCCAAAAGGTAATGAACATTTATTTGAGCAAATTAATCATGTGGGAGTGATTAATTGAAGAGTGAAAATGATGAAGATGGTGAATCATTATGGTGATGGACTCATGATTGGGGTATAAGATGGGTGACAAGGAATTGAATGAAATTAATTTCATTTCTTAATGAGTGGAAGTGGTTGGTGGTGTACCTACAATAATGAAAAAAGCTAGCATGATATCCTACTTGAGCATTAGTAGGAGGTTGAACCAATGAGTGTGGTGAAGAGGGTGGTGTAGGAGTTTGAGAATTGATAAGTGTGGAGTTGATTAATAATTCAATCTCTTTGTGGGTAGTCCATAGGTGGTGAGATAGAGTGAGGAGTGTTTCTTAGAGGTGGTGGTGGTGAGTCATTATGACAAGTAGATAATGATTTTTGTGAAAAGTGTCTTAACGCTTCCATACTTGATGAACCGACATTCTTGGTTTTCTAGAAAAGTTTGGGTGATGATTTGAGCAAGACATTTGGGTGGAAGAAAAGCAAATATGAAGAAGAAGTGGTAAATGAGAAGATTGATGATTTAAATAATAGAAAGATGAAAAGAAAATGGCAAAGCATGTTTGGAGAAGAAGAATGAAGAAAATTATAAGTTCACAGAGGAAATTTCTAGCAATAGTCCTAGGACTAGGTTGGTCAAAGATACAGAAAAAGAGAAAAATTGAAATTTTGGTTCCCTCTTGTTGGCGGTCCCATATCGTGGGGCGGTCCCTGATTGATAAGGGGGCCGCCTGATTAATAATGGGGCCGTTTTCTGGAGAGAACAGACTTTTCCCAGTTTTCTCCCTCAGAAATTATCACATCTTAAAAAAATCAAGTAAATCTAAATTAACAATGCATCAATCATTAATCTTAAGCATGCAATATTAACACAAATTGTTAACAAGTAAAGTATTAATAGGATGATAAGAATTTTAAAAGCAATCCTAATAATCGGAAGTCATCATTCATTATTCTACTCCTAATATATTAAAAGACATAATGTATTAGATAAGAGAGATAATAATACTAATAATAGTCTCTTAAAAGTTATGCCGACATCTTTACTTCCTTTTTCCTCCCATCATGTTCTTGAGAGCTCTTATAGTATCTTTGGATTTGTTCAAAGGACTATAAGTCATTCAAGGCTCATTCAGATCCTGTTTATAAGGACCTACAGGAAAGGATGGTTGTACCTAAGTAGAATAGGGTCAAAGTTGCATAAAAAGAGAGGACAGGAAAATTTCGTAGTTTTCTGATGGCGGTCCCTTATATTAGTGGCGGTCCCATATATATTGGGGAGCCGCCCTATATTTAAGGGGGCCGTTTTCTGGAAACTTACAAAATTTTCCTAGAAGTTTAATCCTTTTTTAGAGTGATAAATAAGGATTAGAAGGGCGATTATGGCATTTCCATCACTTTAAGAATCACATAATATATCTAAAGGAGAGAATAAGTCATGTAATATGGCCAAGATAAAGCATATAAATAACTAAAATGTCTACTAAATGTCACATAGCAATCATTAAACGTGATTAGAGGAAGTTATACATGAGTAGAAAATATCATAATAATACCTAGTTTAAATTTACTTGCAAGATAATCTTATCAAACACACGTGTTACGTTACTACATCTATGTTACGTGTGATGATCATGATGAGCACATCGATCGTCTTCAGAATTCTCGTTAGTTGAGATGACATGTAAAAGATTCATTTTAGTTGGATAGGAGATGAAGTTATGATTGTTTGGAGAGAATTTGGTTAGATTGTCAAGAAATTTTGACAACAGAAATCCGCATGGAAAGATGCCATTGGATCGATGTTTAAAGTTATTTATTCAATTTATAATGAAATGAGAGATGTTGAAGGTTGTGTTTATTGATAGATTTTAAAGACCATTCATTGTTGTAAAAACAGTGTCCTTCAAACGGAATATTAAGTAGTGTTCCAAAATCCTAAAATGAAGCACCAACTCTCTTTCCATTTGTTTCAAACAATATGATCCAAAGATCATTTACGAGAGTTAGTTAAAACGTTTGATAAAATTCGTATATGAATTTTGGATATAAATTTCCTTTTGAATGAAGAAAGGTTTAAAATTCGATTTTGTTTAGGTTCTTTTCTAAGATACTTTTCGAATCAAATGTTTCAACAACAATTCTTCCTTCATGAATGGGTCATAAGTGTATTTATATGAACGATAATTTTTGTAAAGAATTGGTGTGTTCAGTAAGGTAAGATGTATGGTGAGTTCTTGGTCTTTTGTGTCTTTTTTAAGACATTCTTTTGTTCACCTATCATCAAAAGCAATATTTTAGAAGACATTACTTATGAGATTCATCATTCGTTAGGCAAATGTCTAATGTGTGCTTATATGCGACAAGTGTGGAGTAACGATTAACTTGACCTAAATATAACATCCTAAGACTTAATCCAAACGCTCCTTAATTTGATATTTCTCATCCAAACAAGTCGAAAAATACATATGAATTATGTATCTCGAAATTTGTTCATGAGATCATTATGTATGTGTTTGAAAACGTTTTTGGGTTGGATTAACAATGCATAACAATAGTTTTATTATGTTCCTAACGTGAGTGATTTGAAAATAAAATTAGGGTTTTGGTTTGAAAATAATTTTTCAACAAATTCATTAATGTATGCAAATCCTATATCTACGGGTAGCATATTAGTTATACATTGTATCCTAGTACTCTTAATTGTACAAAATTGAAAGAAAAATGGAAAATCCCCAATTTGGATTTTTGGTGTTCATCATGAACCCTAGACTCAAATCGAAAGAAAATAGATGAAATGACTTACAATTAATGATCTTTGTGATATTGGGAGTGATTATTAGTGTTGATTTGATCTTCAATTGATGTTTTAATGGTTGATTTTGAGTTTTGGTGGGTTTTGAGTGGTGTTCGTCAATGGCAGCAGGTAAGGGAGTATTTGTTTTTGTGTTTTGAAATTTTTTGTTTCAGTATTCCAAATTATGGTCTGCTGATTGCGGTCCCATATCTCCTGGCGGTCCCAAATATATTGGGGGGCCGCCTATATGGGGGCCGCCCTCAGTAGAGGGTTTTTGACTTGAATTTTTGACGAAAATTTAACAAAGAGGAGTGACATTTTAATTTGCATTTCGCGAATTAAAAACGATTAAAGTACTTCGGATGAAGTATTCAAGTTGTCACGACACGGAGTGGAACATGGACTAGAATCGAAACTAGAAGAAGGAGAAGCAGACACATAAGGTTTATGGAATGTGTTCCATCATTCCTAAACCAAGACGTAGATAGTTAAACGATTCACGTTTAAGGGGTTTAGTAAGAATGTCAGCAATGTTGTCGATGGACGTTACTTTTTCGATTGAGATATGTCCTTTCTGGACATTATCACGAAGAAAGTGGTGACGTATTTCGATGTGTTTGGTACGAGAATGTTGCACCGGGTTTTTGCTAAGGTCAATCGCGCCTTTGTTGTCGCACATGATAGGAACGTCGTCGAGTCGTACATCGTAGTCGATGAGAGCTTGTTTCATCCATAGTGCTTGTTGACATGCCTTTCCGGCGCTTACGTATTCGGCTTCGGTAGTGGATATAGCAAGAGCGGTTTATTTCTTCGAGAACCAAGATGTCAAACAACATCCCACGAACGTACAAATACCGCTAGTGCTCTTTCGGTCCACATAATCTCTCGCATGATCAGAGTCGGCATATACTACGGTTTCTATGCCGGTCCCCTTAGGATACCATAATCCTAAGTGCATAGTGCCTTTAATGTATCGGAAGATACGCTTAACCGCTTCAAGGTGAGAGGTTTTGGGAGCCTCTTGGAAGCGGGCACAAAGGCAGACACTAAACATGATATCGGGCCTACTTGCCGTTAGGTATAATAAACTACCTATCATGCCTCGATACTTGGTACTATCTACCGACTCACACTCTTCGTCTTTCGTGAGTTTAGTATCGGAGGACATGGGGGTTTTCATTGGTTTAGAATCTTTTAGACCAAATTTCTTAAGCATTTCTTTAATATACTTAGATTGATTAAAGAATATACCATCTTCCATTTGTTTAATTTGTAATCCAAGGAAGAAGTTAAGTTCACCCATCATGCTCATCTCGAACTCGTCATGCATGATTTTGGCAAATTCATCACACATGTCTTGACAAGTCGAACCGAATATAATGTCATCGACATATATTTGAACAATGATGAGATTTGAACTTTTCTTCTTAGTAAAAAGAGTGTTATCTACCATTCCCATTTTATATTCATGTTTAATAAGGAAAGCTTTTAATCTATCATACCAAGCTTTGGGTGCTTGTTTAAGACCATATAAAGCTTTCTTTAATTTATAAACATGATCTGGTTTTTCAACGCATACCTCCTCATTGATAAACTTAAAATTTGACTATGTCAACAAGCTCCTTTTAGGCGGAGAAAACCGTTTACACGTCGCTTACTTTGTTTTCCGACACTAAACTAAATGCCGAGTCCTAATCTTAGCTAGAACCAATCTACCATTTCACAATCAATAGATCTTCACTATCGGATTTACACACTATCCGAATCACGCAAACGTACAAGATAATTACAATAGAGATTTGGTACTTAGAAGAAGAGAGAAGAGATCACTAAATAACAATTCGTTTCTTGACGAATACAAATGTTCTTCTCTTGCACTTGAATGAGAAAGAAGATATTAGATCACTTGAAACAAGATCTAAGAATGTTAGTGATCAAGAGATTTAAAGAGAGAAAGAAAATTTTAGAGAGAGAAAGTTATCTAAAAATTTCGTGCTAAGAGGTCTGTTTTTCTGCAGGGAATGGAGCAGTATTTATAGGCAGGAAAACCCAACGGTCACTGGGGGCGGTCCCGGCGGTCCCAAATATATCTGGGGGCCGCCAGGCCTATAAGGGGGTCGCCCAGTAGACTACGCTCCTGTTTTTGTCTTTTTGTGGGGAAAGTTGTATCTGGTATGGAACCTTCCATTTTGGGAGGAAAATTTTGAATTTCAAATTTTAAGTTTTTAATAAAACTTTTCTTTTAATCTAAAAATATTTTGTATAATTAATTTTTGTGATATCTTATGTAAAAATATGATGGGATAAGAGAAAAACAATTCTTGATTCACTAATAATGCGTAATGATTTGTTTGTTTCATACCTTAAGTGAATATTAATCTTAAAAAATTAATTTTACGATTAATAATTTATAAATGTATTAATTTAATCGTAAACGTTTTTTTACATTTTGGTTATAATTAAAACGTTTAGAGTCCGAAAAATATAAAAAACATTTTTAGAACATTATTTGTACTAACAAAGCCCATGCAGGTGCCTAACCCGGGACACACGTAAAGTATCTCAAATGAAACTGCGCCCGTTTGACATGTTCTCGAGTCAAACCGGGCGGGGATGTCAACCCCAATCGGTTTATTCACAACATTCATGCTTACTGCTTACTTCGTAATTAACAATTCAGATAAACAGCTATGGGCGTACTCGAAAGACCATCGGTTCATGGGTACTTAACCTAGTCGTAAAATTAGTAATTTGTACTACGTGTTCAAACTTAAAAACGACAATGGTAATCTCACCTCAAAGTATTTCCAAACAAGAATTAAGTAAAGAGTGTGCTATGAAATCTTCACCTTAAGCAATTCATTAAATGATGAAAACACAATGAAACGTAGAATAAATAACTTGCTGAAACGAAATATGAGCACGAAATCCTAACCGCGACCTAAATGAATAATGACGCGGCTTAATGCAAGATAAAGGTAAAATGATGCATAACTATTTTTAAAAAGTCAACATCACCCGCATATGCTTGATTCATATTTTAGTTAGCCAAAACGCGATTTCGTAAATTATAGGGTTTTAAATTAAGTTTCGACACTTAAACCGAGAGTTACTATTTTTATCTTGCTAATATTTACTTTTCGTCAAATATAAACTTTCCATTTATAGTAAACTCCTCACGCACACGAATTATCGTTTCTACAAAGTTTCTAACGTGTCATAATAGATTGTAAGTAATACGCTATTATTCGCTAAGGTTTTTATAGCTCAAACGGACCCGAAAACGCCCGAAAACACCCGAAAACCCCATTATTAGTTTCCATCAGCTTTATTAGTTATAAAAATTTCTAGATTTAGTCCAACTTTGACAAAGCGTAACTCATTCGTTATAAATTTTCGTGACAAAATAAAGTCTCTTTTTTTAGCGAAAAATCATTCCGGACAAGTTTTCTTTTATACACTTTCGCCGTTTCGGACTTGAAAGGGGTCAAAACCTTGATTTAAAAATTAGACTGAATGTCCGGGAATATTGCAAAAGCTGTCAGAAACGTTTATGTTTTGCCAAAATTAAAACGGCTATAACTTCTTCGTTATAAGTCGGATTTTCACGTTCTTTTTACCAAAATTACCGGGAGAACATATACTAACATAATATTAGAGTTTTAACATCTCAGAACATTTTTAAATAACCCAAACCATAAGAGCTGTTTTGGGATAGATTCTATATCTTCCCAAAACGTGTCAAAACAACAATCCACAACTTCCCCAAGGGCCTAATCTAACATATCTCCGTTCACTACAAATTCTAAAAACAAATCCATCTCATAACTAACCTAATCCCATCTCCATCATCACACTACCTCACTAATCTATCTTTAAAAACTCACTAGTTTAGTTTATGAAAATCATGACACAACATATGGGTAATGTTAGTTTTTAAAGAAAATGTGTAAACATGAAAATATAAATAAGAATGTAAATGAGTATAGAAATGAGTTATTATTGCTTACAAAGTGTTGGTGAAGATGATTAAGAATAAGGTGCAAGATTTACCCAAAAACACTAATAACCTTAACTAGGAAGTAATAAGCCCTAGCTTTTGCAACCCTTTTAACTACTAATCTTGCATAACTCTTAACCAAAGCTTGAAATACCATTGTTCTTGCCTAAGGGGGCTGATGAAATAAGGAAGGAAAAAAGAGAGTTTGTGTGCTTTTTGGTTGTGTTAAATGAGAAGTGAAAGACTAGCGTAACTTATAAAGGAAAAGAGTGCAAGATCTTGCAAACAAATATCTATAGAACAAAAGAGAACAAGAAAAATTGGATGAATTATGGTGAGGAGTGGTCTTTGACGTGTGATGAGAAGAGGAAGCTTGTGCTGACATTTAGCTAGTTCTTATGACAATAGTTGGTAAATAACATGTGTATAATAGATTTTATGATATATTTTATGTGTAGTAAGTACTAAAGGCTGAATTATTTAAGTTAAATGGGGGAGGGAAATAATTATTTTGAAAGTATATAAGTATTGTGGGTATTGGTAAAGGTGGTGAGGGTATTAGGTGATTTGTGCATGCTTGTACGCATTAAAACGCGAGTTTAAGCGACTTACGTAAAAAGTGGTAAAACCAAATGTATATGACTTGTAAAAACAATGCTCATGAGATTGATAATATATTTAAATAATGTAGACTAAACTTAGTCTAGAGTCGGTATGCGTCGAACGACATTTATGGCTATACGCGGGATAACCTCTCGGTAATAAGTTAAATCAAGTATGTAAACGTTCAAAATGAAATATTTCAAGTCAATAGATAAATATTAACCTGGAAAAATAGTCAGTTGTCACAGTCTTTCTCTGTTAAAAGAGTTCCGTCCCGAAAGCTCATTGGTTGTCCAACCGGGTTTTTGATGTGTCATGGGAAAAGTAGGTATTTGCTTAGAAACTGGTCTTCACATTCCCAGGTGAATTCATGACCTCTTCTGGAATTCCATCGAACTTTGATGATCGGTATACGGCTTTTCTTGAGTAATTTGACCTCGCGGTCCATGATTTCTATCGGTTCTTCAACAAAGTTAAGCTTGTCATCAACTTGGATCTCTTTTAGAGGTATGACGAGTGATTCGCCGGATAGGCATTTCTTCACATTGCATACATGAAAGACATTGTGAACACTACTTAGTTCTTGTGGTAGCTTGAGTCAGTAAGCTACCGGTCTAATCCTTGATAAGATTTTTAACGGTCTAATGTATTGGGGGTTCAACTTTCCATGTTTCCCAAATTGGATCACTCCCTTCCAAGGTGATAACGAATCTATACCTATGATTGAGTCACTAATACTAAGTTCTACGATGTTATGTCGACGTTGAATGGGTGATTTAGTAAATTCCTTAATGGCGAGCAAACTCTTTAGCGGATTGTCCTAGGGCGACTAGTGACGTGTCTTGACTTTTTGATGTAGGATTTGGTGTAAGATGATGCCGACTTTATGCAGTAAGGTGGCGTAAAGGCCTACTTAGTTACTATGATTTCTAATTCAGTTTCCCGTGACAGACGCATTTTATGAATACACACACAAAACTTTGCTTTTCGGGGATATAAGTAGAAAATTGAGTTTGACAAAAGTTTTAAGATGACTACTCTCAGCATGGCATGGTCCTTCTTGAATTAGACATAGGTGATCATGCTATGTATAATTGAGGACTAACAATGGAATGCTCATTTTCGTTAAACTAATGTTATGTATAAAGTAGTATCAAATTAGTATTATAGTGTGACAAAATAATTTACAAGATGGAAACAAGGTAGTTTATAAGATGACAGCAAAATGGTTTACGAGATGACCGTAAGATAGTTTATAAGACGATAGTAAAATAATTCATATGACGTAAAATAAATAACTTCATAAAGAAACCACAAAATAATTTATAAAGTGGTAGTGACATGGTTTTAAGATGTTAGCAAGATGGTATATAAGATATTAAGAAAATAGTTTATAAGATGATGGGAAAATGTTTATAAGATGTTGAAAAATAGTTTATAAGATGATAGTAATTTAGCTCACAAGACGGTAGTAAAATAGTTCATAAAGTGATAGTAAAATAGTTTATTACAATAGTAAAAATAGTTTATAAGGTGATAGTAAAATAGTTTATAAAATGATGGTTGATTGAATGATAGTAAGATAGTTTATTAATGATAGTAAGATAGTTTATTAATGATATTAATATAGTTTATTAACGATAGTAACAATAGTTTATAAAGTGATTATAAATAGTTTATAAAATGTTAGTTTCCTAAACGATTAGTAAAATCATTTATTAATGATGGTAAAATAGTTTATCATGTGATAGTGAAATGGTTTATAAAGTGATTGTAAAGATGTTTAAAAAGGGCTATAATAGTTTAAGGAGTGGCTTGCATACATAAGTAGATGATTGATTAATTTTGATCACACCTTTTAAAGTATATAAATAAATATAAAAATATATAAATATACTTATAAATATATATATATATAAGAGGATAAGAATCAAAAAATCACAATTATAGTAAACCGGGAGTATTATTCCCGGGTCGTTATCCCCAACGAGGAATGCAATTGAAAGTCAGAGTTCGTTGAGAACGATCTTGAATGGAACAAGATTAGATTGGATCCTAAAACTACGGGTAAATATAAGGAGAAGGGATGTGTGAAGGAAGGAGGGGGCAAAAACTTAAAAACAATTAAGGTAAGACAAATTTTAACTAAAAACGCAAAACGGGAATCCTAAACGGGACCTAAAAACCCTAAATTATCAAAATTAAGTCCTAAATTGATCTTTTTGGTTTTTATAGTCTTAATTGACTAAAAAGCTAGAACAAAAAAAACTAGACCAAAAACGAAGGGTGATTAGGGCCTTGAAAAACAACTAAAACATAACGGAGATTCAATCCCATTCTTAAAAAAAAAAAAATCAAAATTTTGCAATTTAAACCCTACGAAAGCAAATCTAATTTTCCTAGGTTCTAAATGTTAAAAGAAAATTTCTAAAAAGAAATTAAATTTTTTTGTGACTTTTTATAATTTTATTATGAATTAAAAACGATTTAAATGAAATTAAATGTTTAAAAATACTAAACTAATAATAAAAATTCTGAAAAAATCAGCAAAAGTGCATTGAATAATGAGGGATTTAATAAAAATAAGATGGAGAAAACAGCTTATCAAATAAGCTGTGAAATAAGCCAAAAAGCAAACCAATAAGATGGCCAAAACTACTATAAAGAATTAATGTTGCAAACTAAAATCGAAAAAGTCCCCAGGGCAAGTGGTAGAGTGTGTGTTGTGCAAAAACGTTTGGTGATAAGGGTGAGATCCCGGGTTCGAGCCTTGCTCACCTAGGACTTCCCCTAATCCCAAATGTTTTTGTTTTCCATTTTTTTACAACTTTTTAGAAAAGCACTAAATAAGCAAATTTTACAAAAGCACTTTTTTTATAAATCAAAAATAAGCACGAAATAAGCTAAGAAAGTGGACAGATTAAGCTATACTATACTAAGCTATAAAATGGCAAATTGTTTGCAATTTTAAGCCTAATAAGCAAACCAAAAAGAGAATTAAGCTAAAACAGATAAAAAGGCATATCTAAAAAGCACTTAAGAACAAAAATAAGCAACTACAATAAGCTAGAATGACAGTTTAATCAAAAAGCTATAAAACTTAGAAATTTTAAGCTAAAATGCAAATAAGCTCAAATAAGCTCTAAACTAAAGAGAATAAGCTAAAATGGGCTTAATCTAACTTAATAAGCTAAACTAAACCTAGAATAAGCAAAAACAATAAGCTAATAAGCCTAAATAAGCAAATAGCTTTTTGGCCAAAATTGTTAAGCCAAAAGGCCAAGAAGGACTTTTCTAGCTTAAAAATAAGCTAGCAAAAAGATCCTTATGGCTTAGTGGCTTATACCACTAAAAAGATTGGCCAAAAAGCTACAATAGGCAACATTGAAAAAGCATTTTGAAATTCAAATAAGCACTTAAAAAGCTTCATAAAAAGGGCATCTCATACTGATTCAACACTTGGACAAATTTTGCAAACTTTTGCAATCTTAACAAATCATCACTTTTGAGCTTAAAAATAAATAAACAAACAGACCTTTATGATTATATAACCTACAAACAGATTAAATTTAGACCTCAAAGAGCTTATATCAAAAATCAAAAGGGAGTTTAAAATTCAGGATAAGCAACAATAAGCAAATGAAAAATCCATTTCTCAAAATTTTCAACACTTAGCACTTTTTGACAGTTTTGGTAAAACACAAACCAAACAATGCAGGCTATAGAGCTATGATCCTAACTTGTTTTAAGACTTGTACAAACACAAAAACATCACAAAAACTCAAGTTTCATAGACTTAATCAAATAAGCAGGTGAAATAAGCTATAAGCTCTCAGATTCAAACAACATGCTATAAAACTTATGATTTTTAGATTCCAACTTAAGCAATGATCAAAAACAGGTTAAAAGGATTTAAAAATGAAGGTTAAATTTCCAAAATGGGTCAAAATAGGACAAGCAGTACTAACTATGGGTTTAGTACTCGCTTGTCCAAACATCCCTCTTAAGTTTTTTCACAAAACAATTTTAAACTTGATTTTTAAAGATTTAAGCAAACTTTTTCAAATACCAGATGTTTGACAAGTAAATTAGACACTTTTAAACAAATTCTAACAACAAATAAGCACTTAAATAAGCTGAGACAGATTATGCAATGATAAGCTAAAATAGACAAAAATTTAAGAAAACTTAAACTAATGACTTCTAAACTACAAGACAAGCATAATAAGCATTAAACATCACAAATAAGCAAAGAAAGCAGGCAATTAAGCACAAATAATCAATTCTAAAGTAATAAGCTAAAAATAAAAATGAAGACTTACAAAAGCCCTTAGTTAAACAGGGCAAACAAGTGCTCTTAGAGCTATTCTACAAGCTCTAGATTGTTAGAAAAAAGCTAGTAAAACCCATAAGCTCTTCCATTGTAAGCTTATCATCCATTTGAGCTTTTTTTGATATGATTTTGGTGAAATAGGACTTAAGCTTTATAAGTTATGGAAAAAGTTACAATGCTTAAGTTAACAGCTTAAGAAAGTAGTAAAAAGAGCTTTTGTGAGCTTGTAAACAGTTTTTAAAACATAATACACTTTAACTTAGAAACAAGATTATAACATAAAAACTTAATTTTCATTTAACTTTATAAATTAGTACAAGGCTTAAAAAAAGATTACAATAAACTAGAAAACATTAAAATATAAGCTGAAAACTACTAAAAAAACTTGATGCCCAAAGACTTACAAATGAGCCTATTTATACTACACTAATGAAGGTTCTAGGTCTTGTGCTTCTTTGCTGAGAGGGGAGCCGTGTGTGTTTGTTGTGTGAGTATACATCTCAAATATCATCTTAGCCATCCAAATTTGAGTGTTTTCCCTAAGTTGTATGATCAAAGCCATTGATTTCTTGTCATTTTCCTTGAACGAATAGGGGAGCTAAGGATTGCCAAGGTGGCAATTGGCAGCTGTGTGGGATGGGATAAGGTTGGTCGACATAGGGGAGAAGAAAGGGGGATGATGTTTTGTCTGGAAGTGAGGACACTATCCAGGGAGATGATGAATAGTGTTCCCGCTGTTATTTGAAGTTTGGGAAATGGCAAGAAAGGTCCCTGAAAGTGTATAAGTGTGTTGCAAAGACAGTCCTTGTTTCTTTCATATTTGGCCCTTGAAGTTTGGAAGATTTTGCACCGTTAGTCCCTTAAAGTCACTAACGGGTGTTATAAAGGGTAAGAGGACAACGGAAATGTTTAAATGGAATGTTATAAAGGTTGATGTTGGGCTACGTGTTGGGCCGTATGGAAAATAAAGGGTTTGGGCTTTTATATTAAAGTTTAAAGTGATAAAGTATAATTGGTTGTCCCGGGCCACTAGGTGGGTACGTTGGTTACGGGTGGGTCCACATATTTGGCAGTTTAGGTTTTTGGGTTTGGTTTTCGATGCTCTTTCTAATGCCTCATTCCGGGGTTGACTTTGACTTTTTGACTTTTTGTTGACTTTGATTTGGACTTTTTGACTTCTCACGGTCTTTTCGTTCTCGTGCTCGGTTTTGTCGTTTTGGCTTCGATTTTTGTCCTTTTCTTAGATATCCATTTCCTGCAAAATACAAATGTAAAACATACAAATACAATGTATTTTTGGTACGTTTTTAGTCATTTATATAGTTTGATTCTAGTGGTCAACGGTAGTTAATAAATCGCATACCAAAATCCCTCATACTAAGATATTGCCGTGTCCTCACGCAATGCTATATGTAAGCACGTAGAAAACTAAGAATCTCGATCCCCCCACTAATTACCTCGAAAAGTTTTAAAGTGTCATTTTTCATACGAGGGGAATTAAAGAATCAAGAGTTTAGAAGCCCCGTTTTTACCATTTTTAAAGATATACACTTATTACCACTAATATTTTTGTATTTTCTATTATTAATTATTATAATTATTATTTTTATTTTATATTAGCAACTAACTAATTACTTTCGTTATTTCAAACCTATTAGGGATCATGGAACAAGATGCATTTCGATCGATAATGCCCCAAAAAGATAAATCATCGTCCCCGACTTCACTCGCATCCAAAACAAGCTTAAAAACGAAACACCGTTAAATATCAGTTAAGATGCTAACACTACTCATATATGCAACTTGTGAACTTTTCACTCCCGACAATTATTATATCTTAGGTGAATGTGCTATTTTGAATTTCAACCATGGATCAACGTTTTGCAAAATACTATGCTGCAACGTTCTAAACCCTAGAATATGAGTTTTGAAGGCTAGATCACCCCATGTAGCGACTTTTCGTCTCGGCACAGTCCCAACCTTGCGGCTAAAGTGACCATGCTTTTGACACCCCATAGAGACTATATCGGGACTCACGGACCATAAGGTTTCAAAACTCTTAGGTTTCCCGATTCTACATAGCTTAAAAAAATAGAAGTAAGTCAAAGTTCAAAAGCATATTTTAAAATTTCACAAAAAAAGATCTATTTAATAATTCACACTTACTAATTAAACGTAATATTGGATTTGCAATTGTAACCCCAGAACCTTTAGAAGGCTAGCAACTTCGTTGTGAGCCGGTAAGATGCAACAAACTTTTTATCAGTCTCAGGATTTTTATTCTTACTATGGCTTTCTTTTGGTATGCAGTAACATCGTTTGTGAGCCAGCAAGATACAACAAACTTTTGACGGCCCACAGTTTTAAATTAATTATAAGTTTTATATTTTTCATCATTTTTCAAAATATATATCATTATTATTTTTTATAATTTTTATATTTTTAGTTTTATATTTTTATAATTTTATTTTTACTTTATATTTAGAGAATACTTCTTTTGAAAAATTCAAGTATAAATTATGAATTAAAGACAAAAATTTTAGCCTATTAACTACATAAAATTGTTGATTAAGTTTAATCTCCAAATATAGCAACGTATGATAAGTCCGTGTTAAGAGCTTATTGGGAGAAAAGGCCATCAAGGGATTTGGGGGGGGGGGGGGGGGGGGGGGGGGGGGGGGGGGGGGGGGGGGGGGGGGGGGGGATATATAAAAAAAGCCACAAATTACATACATGAGCTCTTAAGATTTCCAAATAATCCTTGTTTAGCATCCAACTCATACTTAACACTATCATTTTTCGTTCTTCGTGAATTTCTGCGAACGCTTAGCCTAAAAGTTAAGGAACAAGCTAGAGCTCAACACGCTCGATCGAGTCAAAATTTACTCTCATTCTACCCAGCAGGAAAGTTAAAATTGTGACAAAACACTTATTTTATTTTTGAAAATTTTTAAATTTTTGAAATTTTGGTGGTAAAAACGGGATTACGTTAAAACAGCGGCTGCAGGCACAATCAAATCGATAGATCCCCCCATACTAGAATTAAACATTGTCCTTAATGTTTTAAGAAGGGTCTCTACGTAAATCCTAAGCCGTTTATTAAGTATGCTTAAAGATAAACGTTAGTCGATTAGATTAGGATATTGGATTTCCCAAATAAAGCTGAGGATTTGAAGCTCGAGTGATCGAAGGACAAAACCACGAGCACGAGAGGCTTCAAAAATCCAGGACAATCCTGGACAATCACAAAAACAAGCAAACGAGAATGGAAAGAGGCACACCTTTCATAACAAAAAACACTTATTCATTATAATATAACTACGCTAAGCATGGGTGCCTCCCACAAAGCGATTTGTTTAGTCACTAAGCTTGACCCAATCCCCCGAATCATTTGTCCTTGGGGAAGTTTGGAGATCCGGACAACCCTTTTGGTACGTCCCCATCCAAAGTATGCTTAATTCGATGTCGTTCACTTTGAAATTTTTGCCCGGAGTTTTGAGATAACTCAACGGTGCGCCATATGAAAGACTTGGGGTAAGTGAACGGTCCAGAACCAACGGGATTACAAACATGCCCGAGAACATCTTCAATCGATAGTTAAAGAGGAGTGACTTGATCACCGACGTTGAAAACGCGGTTTTGGAATCTTGGAGTCGTGGGATCCTTTTGTTTTCTCTTTAAAATCAAAAGAGTTCCTCATAGCAAGATCAACGAAGTTCATTTAGATCATTGAGTTGAACTTTAACGGTGATCGCCCGCTGTCTCAAGGTTGAAGTTTTTGCATGCTTCAAATGCCAAGTAGTCTTGTGCTGAGCTCGATTCCCGGTTTTTTTTAAAATGACATGCCTTTACGCGTACACGAGGCTTGTATGGAGTACACCCGAAGGGTGTTTGTACGCTGTAAATGGAAGCCAAAGTGTGTCACTAATTAGTCCCGTCCAATGATGCCGTTCTTCTTCGCCTACTGTCCTTTCACAAGAATTCGTTTCAAGCCACAATTGGATACCTCAACTTGCCCACTTGTTTGTGGGTGATACGCGGTGGAGAGACGGTGAGTACTCCATATTTAAGCAGACCTTTGCAACACCTGTCATTGCAACAAATGTTTCCGCGTCACTAAGATAGCAATGAGGGGCAACCGAATCTGGCGAAGAGAGATTTAAGAAATTTGCAAACACTTGGGCCTCGTTGTGGAACGCTTCGCTTCAACCATTTTGAAAAATAGTCAGACATACAGTATATAATAGTTCCCCTCGTGAAAATACGGGAATTACCCATGAAATCGATGCCCCACACGTTAAAGATTTCGCAAACTTGGATGGAATTTTGAGGCATTTCATCACGTTGCGAAATTTTTCCTTGACGCTGACAAGTGTCACATCGGGTGACCAAGTCATGGGCATCTCGGTAAATCGTGGGCCAATAAAATCCTGAGTCAAAAACCTTTTTGGCGGTGTAGTTGGCACCGTAATGTCCCTCGGTGGGTTCACTATGGCAAGCTATGAGGATGTCAACGGCTTCTTGGCCAGCAACACACCGCCGGATCATTTGATCGGCACATAATTTGAACAAATAGGGGTCGTCCCAAAAGTAGTGTTTAACATCCTTGAAAAACTTATTCTTTTGTTGGGACGACATCCCTTTAACAATGAAATTCCCCGCGTGGTAATTTGCATAATCGGCAAACCACGGGGTACTTGAGTCACCACGAAAAGTCACCATATTAAGTGTCTCGAGAGGAAACGTTTCATTTACCTCCTTTGGGTCGAGCACATTTTCATAAGGATTTTCTAATCGGGAAAGATGGTCGGCCGCGAGATTCTCGGCTCCTTTTGTGTCAATTACTTTGAATGTGAATTCTTGAAGGAGGAGAACCCACCGGAGCAATCTCGCCTTGGAATCTTTTTTAGCAAAGAGATATTTTAGGGCGGAGTGATCCGTATACACTATGCTTTTGTTCAAGATGAGGTAAGATCAGAATTTTTCAAAGGCATACACCACGGCTAACATTTCTTTCTCCATCGTGGTGTAATGCGATTCCGCCTCGTTCATTGTTTTACTAGCATAGTGTATAGGCCTAAAGTGTTTTTCATGACTTGCCCCACAAACGCACCTATGGCAAAGTCGCTTGCATCGCACATAAGCTCAAAGGGTAAGTCCCAGTCGGGGGCAATCAAGATTGGAGCTTCGGTAAGTTTTTTCTTTAACGTTTCAAAAGCTTGAATACATTCATTGGAGAAGATGAACAGAGTATTCTTCTCAAGAAGATGAGTCATCGGTCGGGAAATTTTGGAAAAATCCTTAATGAACCGTCGGTAGAAACCGGCATGACCGAGAAAACTCCGAACACCCTTGACGGTGGTGGGATGAGGTAACTTAGCAATCACATCGACTTTGGCTTTATCAACCTCAATCCCATTTTTGGAAATCTTATGGCCAAGGACAATGCCTTCCTTAACCATGAAATGACTCTTTTCCCAATTAAGACAAAGATTGGTGTCTTCGCACCTTTGAAGCATCTTGTCTACACGAGAGAGGCAATTTTCGAATGAATTCCCAAAGACCGAAAAGTCATCCATGAAGACTTCCATCGTTTTTTCGATCATATCATGAAAGATAGCCATCATACACCTTTGGAACGTGCCTGGTGCATTGCATAAGCCAAAAGGCATGCGACGATAGGCGAACGTTCCGTAAGGACACGTGAATGTTGTCTTTTCTTGATCATGAGGGTCGATGGGAATTTGAAAGTAACCCGAGAAACCATCGAGAAAACAATAGTACTCGTTTCCCGCTAATCTCGAGCAATTATGATCCAAAACTTAGTGGAAAAGTGGCTTTTTTGGGTGGCTTCCTTTAACTTTCGTATAGTCAATGCATACACGCCAACCCGTAACCAATCGAGTAGGAATTAACTCGTTTTCATCATTTTCAACAACGGTAAAGCCACCCTTTTTCGGTACGCAATGTACGGGGCTTACCCAAGGACTATCCGAGATCGGGTAAATTAATCCGGCGTCAAGAAGTTTTTCAACCTCCTTTTTGATGACATCGTGGATTTTTGGATTCACGTCTTTGGTGTTAAACCGCCGGTTTGTAGTCCTCTTCCATAAGAATCTTGTGAGTACAAAATTCCAGGTTAATACCCTTGATGTCGGAGAGTTTCCAAGCGATGGCTCGCTTGTGTGACTTCAAAACCTTTATGAGAGCGCTTTTTCCTCGACACTCAAGTCCTTTAGCATTTGACGGTCCCACAAACCCCTTTTTGTCACCAATCCAAAAATGCATATCGAGATGAGAGGTAAGTCCTTGAGTTCGACCTCGGGAAGGTTCATCAATTAAAGATTTATCAGTTTTAGCTTCACAAACTTTAAGTTCTTTTCGAATTTCGGGCAAATAATTTCCTTTGATGAGGAGGGGTATGAATTATCATCATTGAGAACATATACAAGAAGAAGAATGTCCCTGATAAATGTAAAATACACATATCCGTTTGTACCTAAAATAACCCAATTAAACCCAAAACGACTTAAAATGGCAAAAATATGCTTGTATTTGTGTTTTGTGTGTGCAGGTATAGATAAGTAAAAAATCACAAGAAAACAATCAAAAGCAAGCAAGCACGACTGGGTGGTGACGAGAATCAGAAGAATATAAAGCCGAAGCCAAAAATATCAAACCCAATCCTTAGCCCTTTCCTTTTATGATACCACAAGGACCAATCTTGCAATTTCCAAAAGTTATTTATAGCTTGAAAGAAAGAAAAGAAAGACAAGGGCCATTTGTGGCAAATCACCAAAGATCAACATTTTAACTGTCCCAAAAATAGCGTGAAAGCAACATTACATTCATCGTCTTCCCCATATTTCACCCCATGGTAAAAACAAGGGGTCGAAATCAAAAATTAAAAGGTTGCTTAATCAATTCAAGAGGTCTACAGCACAAATGAAGGGACAAATCATGTTCTTTTATCAAAGGATTCATTAACCTTCTCTCAAGAAGAGCCACGTAAATAATGAAAGAAGCACAAGTTTATGTGGGTTTTGTGCTAAATTCACTCATAAAACTAGCACAAACGTCAAGGAAATGACACGCTGGCGATCCTTAGATATACACAATTTGATCCCAATGACTACAATTTATGATCAAATGATTAAAAATGATTGGTTGAGATTAAAAGTTTGGAGAGCAAGGCAAGAGGACCTAGAAGATTCCAGCTCGCCACTATATAAGGCTCATTCTCACAACACACAAGGAAGTCTTCTTTTTTTATCTTTCTTTTTAAGTAAATTTAGCTAATTTTCGTAATTGTACTTAAATGCTTTTTGTAATCCTCCTTTTCTAGTAATGTAATTCAGTTTTCAATAATGAAATTCCAGTGTTTATTAATTATAAATCTCGTTTTTCTAAGCTCATCATTTTAAGTCAAATTATCTCAATAAGCTATAAGCTCATTTAAAAGCCTCTTTGATCCTATATAGCCTGAATAAGACCTGTGAATTCAGAATTAATCTTACTTAAACCTTAAATTAGTTAAATCTATTATGGATCTAATTGGATTAGAGCTTTTTGGAAGGGGATCTTAACTTGGAAGAGATCCCAAGACTTCTACTTAGCTATAATAAGCTAAGAGCTTGTAGCTGCCTTAATTGGTTCCTTTTGTTTAGCTAAAGGATTAAGTAAGTTTCTCTTTTCATTCTTCTCTAATTTCAGTTTAAATTGCTTAGTTATTGCTTATATGCTTATTCTCTTTGCTTATTAGTGTTTAAATACCTCTTATATTGCTTATTAGTTGTTTGTCCTTATCTGTTTTTGCTTAAATAGTTATAGATCATTAGTTATTAATTTCTGTCATAAATACTCATAAAATCCAAAAACATTAGTTTAATTAGTTAAGATCTTAGAATTTTGCTTATTCAGTTGTTTAATCATGATTGTTAAGATTGTTTTAAGCTAATTTTATCTGTATTTAGTTTTTTGTTCCATAGAATTTCTTGAAAAGTTTATTCGCAAATCTGACATAGTCAAAAAGGGGTGTTTTGGTTAAGCACTCTTGATTTTGCACTAGCAGTACTAACCTCAGTTAGTACTGCTGAGCCTTTACACTACCAGTTGATTGCAATTTTGTACAACTTAAAATAATATCACAACATTAATATAATCCCTAAGAGTAGTTAAGAAGATTTACCAAGTTACCCTTGTATAAAATTCACTCTCAAAAATATATACTAATATAAATTTAGAATACGTAATATCAAAACCGGAGCAAGTATGATCACCCGGGTCCTTTCCCCCCAATGAATAGTGAGATTGAAACCAACGTTTTTCGTATCGATCCTGATTTGAATAGAACCAAAGATATTTTGGATAAGCAATAACTATAAAATTAAATAAGCAACACATAATACAAATTAAGCAAGTAAACTAATTTTAAACCCCTAAAAATGTAAACTAAAATTTCACTAGGTAAAGAAAAGTTGCCGAAAATTATTAAAAATAAAAGCCCTATTTTTTATCTTTTTATAAAAGTTTAATTGCACTAATTAAAACTTAACCCTAATTATTAATGAAAACTTAACAAACCTAATTAAACTTAACTAAGGACTAATGGTGCAAAAAGGAAAAGGACTAATGGGGAAAACACTTTCTGTCGGGGGGGAACTAACTGGCAAACAACTAAAATCGAAAGTTACCACTTCTACCCTTAAATCTACCCCGCTACACAAACTAAGTCCCGAATTAAGGTGAGATTTGAAAAATGCTTAAAATGAAAAACTCAAAGAAGCAAAGTTGTAAAGGAAGCTAGAGTGAACAAAATTAATAAAAGCTGCTATGACTGAAAATCTAAATAAGCTCAGAAAGAGCTTATTTCTAAGCTGATTACAGAAAGGTGGGCTTACCCCTTGTTTTTAGAAAATAAGCTATAAAAAACTCAAAACTAGATCAAAATGAAAAAGGAAAGAAGTTTCAAGAAGAGTCTATGATGTGCTTAATCTTGAAATATGAAAAGAAACTAAAACTTAAACTACTTTTATGCTACTGAAATTAATCAAGAAAATAACCAACTTCAGGAATAAGCAAAGTAACTTAAAAATCCAATTAAGCTAAAAACTTTGATAAGCTAACTAGACACTGAAACTTTAAAGGACTTATTAATCTACTTATTATCCATCTAAATAAGCTATAAAATTTAGACGTTTAAGCTGAATTTAACAAATTTAAATCCTAAGATTCTAAGTACTGTTTTTGTATTTTCCAGGATTTAATGACTTTTGACAGCTGAATTATACTAAGGAAATAAGCTAGAAATTGAAAATTAAGACTTAAAATGTATTAAGCTATATGAAAACTTAAATCCTACTGAATTTTATAAGCTGAATCCTAAATTTACTTAACTAAATAAAGCTGAGAACACAGCAGTACTAACTAAGGTTAGTACTGGTAGTGTAAAAAGTTCAGCAGTACTTTCACTTGAAAGTACTGCTGGTGCAATTTTTGACTTTTGAAAACTAAAGAAGCAATGAAATAAGCTAGAAAATGAAAACTAAATCTAAATAAGCTGAAGCTAAACTTAATTCTACTGAAATTAAAGCTAACAGTATTAACTTGTGAAAGCAGTACTAACTTGGAGGTTAGTACTGGTAGTGCAAAGGTTCAGCAGTACTAACTTAGGTTAGTACTGTTAGTGCAAATTAAGAGTGCACTAAACCAAACACTCCTTAAAAACCATGACAGAATTTGAGAAAAGCTTTTAAGAGAAATTTAGTGAATAAGTACTAAATACCAGATAAAAACTAGATAAAAACAAACTTAGCAAACATGTTTAAACAACTAAATAAGCTATAATCAAAGACTAGGGCTATTTAACTACTATTTTTTTGGTTTTAGAGTTTTATACAGAAATGAAAGACTAAGTTCTATAACTACTTAAGTAAAAACAGATGAAAGCATATAACTAAATAGCACTAGAAGAGATATTTAAACACTAATAAGCAAAGAGAATAAGTGAATAAGCACTAATAATCATTTAAGCTATAACTAAGCAATTTAAACTAAATAATGAAAAGGGGAACTTACTTTAACCTTTAGCTAAACAAAAAGGATCCAATAATCAGCTACAAGCTCACTAGCTTAGAAATAACTAGAGTACAAGTCCTTGGAACTCTTCCAAGGAAAGACCCCTTTCCAAAGCTTATTCCAAATAGATCCATGTAAAGATAAACATGATTAAGGTTTAGATAAGGTTAATACTGATTTAAACAGCACATTTCCACTTATTAGGACTGAAAGAGCTTATAAGAGTTCTTAGTAGATTAATGATACAATATACTTAAAATGAGAGCTTAGAAAACGAGATTTAGAATGACTAAACAGCGGATTTGTGCATTAATTAAGAATCTGCTTACAATATTTTTGAAAAGGAAAATTACATTTAAGAAAATTATGAATTTAAGCTAATAACTAAAAACTAAAATCGACTACTAAAATCTCGATTCTGTGTGTGTGAGAAGTGAGGTCTTTTTATAGTGCCCAGCTGAAGCTTCTAGGACCTCTGCCTTGCTCTCCAAACTTTTAATCCTGGCCAATCATTTCTTCAATCATTTGATCATCATTTGTAGCCGTTTGATCAAAATGTGGACACCTGAGGATTGCCAGGCTGTCATTCCCTTGATGTGACGTTTGTGTTAGTTTTGTGAGTGAATTAGCACAAAAACCCGCATAAACGTGTGCTTTCTTCATTGAATACTGGCCCTTTCTCTAATGGAATCCTTTGAATAAAGAATGATTTGACCCCGCTGGGTTTTTGTGATGTAACCTCTTGAATTGACTTAATCACCCTCTAATTTTGATTTGCCCTTTGTTTTACCATGGGAGTGAAATTGAGGAAGACGGGTGAATAGTAAAAGGGTTCCCGCTCCTTTCTTGACAGTTAAAACTGTTGATTCTTTGGGAAGATTTGCACTTTTGGTCCTTGTCTTTCTTTTTCATTCTTATCAAAGTTATAAATAACTTTTGGAGAATTGCAAGGAATGGCCTTGAAGATGAAGAAAATGGCTAAGGGGCTTTTGGATCTTTGGCTCTTCTATTTTGAACTCTTCTGATTCTCGTGTCCGTGTTTGCTCACTTTTGACTGTTTTCTTGTGATTTTTGACTTATCCATACCTGCATACACAAAACATAAATACAAGCATATTTTTGCCATTTTTGGTCTGTTTTGGGTTTATTTGGGTTATTTTAGGTACAAACGGATATGTGTATTTTACACCTATCAAAATTCCCCAAACTAAACGATTGCGTGTCCTCACGCAATATCACATGCCTTATAACCAAATACCTCGAAAATTTCCCAAAACAAACCTTTGAAAAGTAGCAAAGAGTTTTGTTGAGAAAGATAAGAGATCACAAGTTATAAAACACCCGACTTCCCATTTTCTAAGATTTTTCTCTTTTTATGATTTTTCTTGATAATTAACTACAACTTATTTGTGTTGACATAATGTAATGTTTTCATTACCTCATTGGTAACTTTTAGGATCATAGAATAAAAAGCACATTTAAGTGTCTAAAAGATAACTTCATCATCCCCGATTTTTCACTTCTCCCATGCTAAGCTTAAAAACCAAGAACAATTGTTAATACAATTCATATACTGACACTAACTCAAAATACTAATTGTGTACTTACTATTCCTCCCAGCCAATCCTACTTTTGTATCTCAGGATTTTACTTAAGTCAAATACCCCGAATTCTCTTAAGACTTTGTTTTCGATACTTATTAATTCAGAAAATAAAAGTGTAAATGGTAAGAACGCAATAATTATACCCTAGCCCTTTTCAAAAGAGCAAGATGCAATCAGATTAAATTCTCACCTCGAGGCGACCAAAAATTTGGCTTTTATTTGGCTACTTAGAGAAGGCACCATTCATGTCATATACCCTTAGGTCCTCTTTAAGACAGAATGAGAACCAATCATTCTATTGCACCATATACCGCTTAGTGACTCTTTAAAGGCACAAAACAAGACAAAAATTAAGCAACATTATTAATCCACAGTCCTTTAGAGCTTACAACATCGGCCACGGCCTCCGAGCAAGATGTAAGCAAACATACTTCGACGTCGGTTATATAAGTAAAACCGGTGCCTTTTATCTCGAAGCCACATCGATAGCGTGAGTCGACAAGAGTTATTCTACTTAAATGACACCGGACTCTACCTTTATAGAAAACTCCCCAACAACGGCCACTCCTCCGACACGATGAAAGTAATCTGGCAGAGATACATATTTATAAAATTAATTTTATTTTTAAAGCCAAATTAAGTATTCCCTGATGTGTACTCATCCTAAACACAAAGGAACAAAAGAAAACTTCTATTAACTAATTATTCCCCAAAAACCATACAACTCAATTTATTAAACATTCATATAAAAATTAGAACAAGCTAATGGTAGAAAAAGCCACAATTACATTACTTATGAGCTGAAAGAAAACCAATTATTCTACTTTAATAACCTGACTTATAAATAATCACATCATTTCTAGTTCTTCACACAAGAAATTGCAAATGCTTAAGCCTAAAAAAAATCCCACTTGGCGTATTAAAAATCAACTTGAGATTAGCAACAAGTCTTCATTTAACTAGACGAAATCAAGTCTAGCATGTCATGCGACTCCATAAACTAACTTCATTAATTGTTAAGAGAAAAAGCTAGAACTCAACACGTTTTCGATTGGGTCAAAAATTACTTCTTATTCTTACCAGCGGAAAACCTACATTTTTGTCTTAACACTTTTTTTTTTATTTTTTTTTATTTTTTAAATAACAAGACTGAAAAATTTAAAATTTTTGCTATTTTTGTGGGAAAAACGGGTACGTGAGAACAAAACAATAAGCAAGCAACATCAAATCGAAGATTCCCTTACCCCAAACTAAACAAACATAGTCCTCAATGTTTAAAGTCGGGTTTTCTACAGAAAATCTAAGCCGGTTTTATAGTGTGCAAAGATAAACGTTAATCGATAAGACAAAAGGATATGGATCTCCCCAAACTAATTTCACACAAAGGATGAGAAGCTCGAGTAGAACGGGATAAATCAACCGGACACGAGAGTCTTTAGAAATTGTTGGGAGAATCCTGCAAAAATCACAACAAACAAGCAACAAACATCGAGAAATCGGAGAAAGTACAAGCCTCTCTCAACACAACACATTTGATAATAGAAAATAGAAAGAAAATAGAAAAGATAAGCATGGGGTGAACTCCCACGAAGCGGCTTGTTTTTGATTACCGAGTCGCAAGCTCGACTCGATCCCTGAATTTAGTTGTCCTTAGGGAAAGTCTGGAGGTCCGGGATAACCCATGGTGGTGTAATCCCCTCCATAGTAATTCTTGAGACGGTGTGCCGTTGCTTTGAAATTAGAACCATCGTCATAGACAACATGGCGTGCCGATATGGATACACTTCAGTGATTGTGAAAGGTCCCGGACCACGGGACTTGAGCTTCCCGAGAAAATCTTTAATCGGAGAGTTTGAAAAAAGGACTTGAACACCAATAGTGAAGATTTCCGATTCTTTATCTTGGATTCGTGTAGCTTACTTTTCTTTTCCTTGTAGATTAACGAGTTCTCGTAAGCTTGATTACAAGCTCCTAAGTTCCTTGAGCTGAAGCATTCGAAGATCGCCCGCGATCTTTAAATCGAGTTTGCATGCTTGAGAGCCCAATATCTTGGTTCTAGCTCAACCTGGAATGTGACATGCCTTTCCATAAACTAACAATACGAGCTACATCCTATCGGAGTCTATAATGCGGTACTGAAAGCCCATAATGCAAATCATCTAGTATGTCGGACACCATGAGGCACTTTTTCCTCCTACCGTTCTCAGATCCTAAATTACTTGAGAACCTCGATTCGTGACTTCAACTTGAACACATCGATTTGAGGATGGTAAGGAGTCGAAAGACGATCGGGTGACAACCATATTTAGACATAACTTTAACAAATATGTCGTTACAAAAATGGGTCCCACGATTCGCAATGATTGCTCCTCGGACACCGAATCGGGAGAAAAGGTATTTAAAGAACTTAACAACTACCCTAGCCATCGTTGGGTATGAGCCGCATTTCGCTTCAACCCACTTGGAAAGATAGTCGACGGCTACTAGAATATATTTGTTACCCCTAGATGACGGAAAAGGTCCCATAAAATCAATTCCCCATAAATCGAAAATCTCACAAACTTGGATTGCGTTTTGAGGCATCTCATCACGTTGAGAGATTTTGCCTTGTTTTTGACAAGCATCACAAGTTTTGACAAATTCGTAGGCATCCTTATAAATGGTGGGCCAAAAGAAACCGGCATCAAAAATCTTCTTGGCGGTAAAGTTGGCTCCGTAGTGTCCCCCGGTGGGTCCACTATGACAAGCTTTGAGAATTTCAAAAGCTTCTTTGCCATCTACACACCTTCGGATTATTTGATCCGCACAAGTCTTAAAAAGAAAAGGGTCATCCCAAAAATAGTGTTTTACATCTTTAAAGAACTTGTTTTTCTCTTGAGTCGACATTCCCTTTTTAATGAATTTCCCCGCGTGGTAGTTAGCAAAGTCGGCGAACCACGGGGTACTTTGGTCTTTGGAAGTTAACACACTTAAGGTCTCTAAAGGAAAAGTCTCGGTAATCTCTTTTGGATCAAAGACATTCTCGTAAGGGTTTTCAAGACGAGAGAGGTGATCAGCTGCATAGTTTTCAGCTCCCTTGGTATCGATAACTTTAAAATCAAATATCCGAAGAATAAAAGTAAGACCCATCGAAGCAATCTTGCTTTGGCGTCTTTCTTGTTGAAGAGGTATTTCAAAGCGGAGTGGTCCGTATAAACAATACTCTTGTTCATGATCAGATATGATCGAAACTTCTCGAAAGCATAAACAACTGCAAGCATCTCCTTCTCGGTTGTTGTGTAATTCGTTTCTGCTTCAGTCATCGTCTTGCTAGCGTAATGAATTGGTCGGAAATGCTTCTCAATCCTTTGTCCTAGAACCGCACCTATTGCATAATCACTTGCATCGCACATGATTTCAAAAGGTTCGTCCCAATTTGGAGCAATGAGAATTGGAGCTTCGGTCAACTTCTTTTTCAATGTTTGAAAGGCTAGAATGCAATCTTCTGAAAAAATGAAAGGAGTGTTTTTCTCTAAAAGATGGGTCATGGGTCGAGAGATTTTGGAAAAGTCTTTGATAAATCTTCGATAGAATCCAGCATGCCCGAGAAAACTTCGAATTCCTTTGACGGTTGTTGGATGAGGAAGCTTAGAAATAACATCAACTTTAGCCTTATCGACTTCAATTCCTTTTCTAGAGATCTTATGTCCTAAAACAATGCCTTCTTTAACCATGAAATGGCTCTTTTCCCAATTTAGTGCTAATTTGGTATCTTCACACCTTTTAAGCATTCGATCTAAATTGGCAAGACATGAGGAAAAAGAATCTCCAAAAACTGAAAAATCGTCCATAAAAACTTCCATCGTTTTTTCTATCATATCGTGAAAAATGGCCATCATACAACGTTGGAAAGTTCCGGGAGCATTGCACAAACCGAATGGCATAACACGTAACCGAAAGTTCCGTATAGCAATGTGAAAGTAGTTTTTCTTGATCTTTAGGTTCAATGGGAATTTGAAAATTACCCTGAAAACAATCTAAGAAACAATAAAACTCAATAACCGCTAATTCGCTCTAAAAACATCTGGTCCATGAAAGGAACGGAAAAAGGTCTTTACAAAGTCGCTTCGTTAACTTTCGATAGACGAATGCAAAAACTCGCCATCCCCGTGACTAATCTTGTAGGAACCAACCAGCATCATTTTCTTCGTTTTGTGACAACTGGTCATACCATAACCATATATAGGAACACAATGGAACTGTGACTAACCATGGACTACCGAGAATTGATAAATCAATCCTGCGTCAAGAATTTTTTCTACATCTTTCTTAATGACGTCGATGGATTTTAGGTTAACCCTCCTTTGATTGATGTTGGACTGAAAGTTGGTAATCATCTCTAAACAGGATTTTTGTGTGAGCAAAAACTCTGCTATGCCTCGGATATCAGAAAGTTTCCAAGCAATTGCTTGTTTTCGGTTTTTGAGAACGTTAATGAGTGAGGTCTTTTCTTCTTGGCTCAAATCTTTTGAAATTATGACTGGAAGTTTGTTATTTTCCTCTAAAAACGCATACTCGAGATGCGGAGGTAACTCTTTAAGTTCGACTTCGGGAATTTCATCTTTTGGTTCAAGTGAAGACTCTTTTGGTTCAACAACTTTAAGATCTTTTTGAATTCCGGGTGAATAATCTCCTTGGTTTAGTGAAGGTAATGGATCATTGTTGAGAAGTGCCTCGAGAATGAGAATGTCACCCTCGGGATCATAGTATGTAGCATTGAAAACTGGTGAAACTGGTTCATCATCGATTGCTATGAAAGCATCGGCTTCTTCAAAGAGTAGAAAATCACTTTCATCAAAAGGAGTAAGTGTTGGAGATGAATTAGAAACAATCGGATCGAAGTACGGAGAAGGATTGTTGTAAGCAACGGAATCGGAAAATCCAAGTACTTCTTGTGAGTACTCTTCACAAGTGACATCAATGAGATCAACTTTCTTCAATGATTCGAGATTGTTGTATTTTCTTCATATATATATATATAATATTTATATATATATATATATATATATAATTTATTTTATTTCATTTTTTTCTATATATATAAGATTCTTTTTAAAAAAAATTCAAGTATAAATTGAACTAAGACTATTTTTTGTAAATATTACATAAAAATTATTGATTTAAGTTATTAATATACAATAACAGCACCGTATATTAATTACGGTTAAGAAGTTATGGGAAAAAAAAGCAACAATGTTAAATACCATGAGCTCTTAAGATTTTAAATAATCTTTGTTTAGCATCATACTCATACTTAGCTCTATCCATTTTTTCAATCTCTTCGCGACTAATTGCGAATGCTTAGCCTAAACTTTAAGAAACAAGCTAGAGCTCAACACCCTCGATTTCGGGTCAAAAATTTAATCTTATTCTTACCCAGCAAAGAAAGTCAAAAATTGTGAAAAAAACACCTTATTTGTTTTTTGAAAAATTTTAAATTTCTTCATTTTTTTGAAAAATTTTGGTAGGAAAACGGGATAAGTTGGAGAAACAACGGGTAAAAGTAGGAAAGATCATATCGAAGATTATACTACCCACATACTAAACTCATACATTTGTCTCATTGTTTCTAGCTAAGACTTAAAAACCCCATACTAGCAACTCAAAATGGTCCGAATGCATAATTCAAAACATGAAGGAGTATCACAAAAATCTTCTAGCCGTTATTAGTTGTGCTATAAGATAAATGTTAGACGATATAAAAAAATAATCTTTAGGATATCGGATTTCCCAACAACGTAATGGGAAGCAACGCTTGGAAGCTCGAGTGGACCGGGACAAAAATACCGAACACGCGGAGGAGGTCTTATAGAAAATCTGGGAGAATCCGCAAACAATCACAAGTACAAACAACAAACATAAACGAACGGAGAGTACAAGCCTCCTCACAACAACATTAGATCATTAAGAAAGAAATTTAGAATAAAGGATAAGCATGGGGTGTGCCTCCTTCGAAGCGCTTTGTTTTCTTGGTAAACGAAGTACACATAGATTGAATAGATCTCTGAATTCATTCTTCCTTAGGGAATGTCTGGTAGAGCTGGGACAACCATGGGTTGGTGTGTCCCATTCGAAGTAGTGCTTAAGTCGGTGGCAGTTTCACTTTAATGTGTGTACCGTCCTGAGTGTGATTATTTTGTCAGGGCCATATCGGTAAATACTTAGGTTTTTAGCTGTCCCGGGATTATCTTTAGTATGAGTGTTAAAAAGGCCAAAGACCTTGATCACCAAACATTGAAAATGCGGTTTTGATCTTTTGAGTCGTGATGCTTCTTTCGTCCTCTCCTTATAAATCATCCATGTATTCTCGTATGCTTGATCACGTAGCTCATATGTCATTAAACGTTGTTAGCTTCGATGATGCCCGCAGGTTTTATGTTAGTATTTTGAATGTTTTAATGCCAAATACTCTCTATGCTTAATTCGATAGTAGATGACACGACTTTCCATACACGAGCTTATAAGGGGTGCAACCAATTAGTGTCTTATAAGCGGTACAGAATACCCATAGAGCGTCATCAAGCCTATCGGACCATGAGGCACGACTCTCTGCAACTGTTCTTTCTAAAATATGTTTTAACCCACGATTCAGCACCTCGACTTGACCACTCGTTTGAGGGTGGTAAGCAGTAGAAAGACGATGAGTGACCCCATACTTAGACATTCCTTTAGCAAATTTGTCATTACAGAAATGGGTCCCACGATCGCTTATCATAGTTCTCGGTGTACTGAATCGGGTAAAAAGAGATTTCAAAGATTTCACACACTTGGATGGAATTTTATGGTCCCATAAAGTCTATGCCCCAGACATCAAAGATTTCACACACTTGGATGGAATTTTATGGCATCTCATCACGTTGTGAAATTTTTCCCTGACGCTGGCATGAGTCACAGTTTTTGACTAACTCATGGGCATCTTTATAGATTGTGGGACAATAAAATCCGGAGTCAAAAACCTTTTTGGCGGTGTAGTTGGCACCGTAATGTCCCCCGGTGGGTCCACTATGGCAAGCTGTGAGGATATCGACAGCTTCTTGGCCTGAAACACATCGCCGGATCACTTGATCCGCACAGGTTTTAAATAGAAAAGGGTAGTCCCAAAAATTTTGACATCTTTGAAAAATTTATTTTTCTGCTGAGTTGACATTCCTTTGACAATGAAATTCCCCGCGTGGTAATTTGCATAATCAGGCACCCACTGTCTACAACCCTCTGGCCGGTACTTGGGTCACTTCGAGAAAGTTCACCACATTAAGTGTTTCGAGAGGAAAATTTTCGTTAATTTCCTTTGGATCGAAAACATTTTCATACGGGTTTTCTAATCGGGACAAATGATCGGTTGCGTAGTTCTCAGCTCCCTTCATATCAATTACTTAAAAATTGAATTCCTGAAGAAGTAGAACCCATCTTAGTAATCTTGCTTTGGCATCTTTTTTAGTAAATAGTTACTTAATAGGCGGAATGGGGCTCGTATTACCCCCACTATGCTTTTATTCTTGGACTGAAGGTATGGGCCGCGGAATTTTCGAAAAGGTACACCACTAACCAACATTTCATTTTCTGTTGTGGTGTAGTTCGATTCGCCTCGGTCAGTATTTTGCTTGCATTAATTGTATTTGGCCTAAAATGATTTTCAAAATTCGTTGCCTCCCAACACCGACTAACTATGGCATAGTCGCTTGCTTCGCACCATTAGCTCAAAGGCTGGGTCCCAGTTGGGGGCAATCAGAATTGGAGCTTCGGTTAATTTCTTCTTTAAGGTCTGAAAAGCTTGAATGCATTCCTCTGAGAAAACAAAAGGAGTGTTTTTCTCAAGGAGATGAGTCATGGGTCGAGAAATCTTTGAAAAGTCCTTGATAAATCTACGGTAAAAACCTGCATGTCCGAGAAAACTCCTAATACCTTTGACGGTAGTTGGGTGAGGTAATTTAGCAATGACGTCTATTTTGGCTTTGTCGACTTCTATTCCTTTCTTTGAAATTTTATGTCCAAGTACGATGCCTTCTTTCACCATAAAATGGCTTTTTTCCCAATTTAGAGCCAAATTAGTGTCTTCACACCGTTTAAGCATCCTCTCTAAATTGGAAAGGCATGTTGAGAAAGAATTTCCGAAAACTGAAAAGTCATCCATGAAAACTTCCATTGTCTTTTCAATCATATCATGGAAAATAGCCATCATACACCTCTGGAACGTGCCTGGTGCATTGCATAAGCCAAAAGGCATGCGGCGATAAGCAAACGTTCCGTATGGGCAGGTGAATGTGGTCTTTTCCTGATCTTTCGGATCGATTGGTATTTGAAAATAACCCGAGAAACCATCAAGGAAACAATAGTATTCATTTCCTGCGAGTCTCTCAAGCATTTGATCCATAAACGGCAAAGGGAAGTGGTCTTTCCGGGTGGCTTCGTTCAACTTACGATAATCAATACAAACTCTCCATCCCGTTACAAGTCTAGTTGGTACTAACTCATTTTCATCATTGGTTACTACGGTCATTCCTCCTTTCTTTGGCACACAGTGCACTGGGCTTACCCAAGGACTATCCGAGATTGGGTAGATTAATCCAGCGTCAAGAAGTTTTTCAACCTCTTTCTTGATGACATCATGGATCTTTGGATTAACCCTTCTCTGATGTTGGACTGCTGGTTCATAGTCCTCTTCCATTAGAATTTTATGAGAACAAAATTCTGGGTTAATACCCTTAATGTCAGAAAGTTTCCAAGCAATTGCTTGCTTTCGGGACTTTAGAACCTTTATGAGAGCGGTCTTTTCATCGACACTTAAATCTTTGGCAATTATGACTGGAAACTTGTTGTTGTCTTCTAAAAATGCATATTCGAGATGAGGCGGTAAGTCCTTAAGTTCAACCTCAGGAGGTTCATCAATTGAAGATTTGGCAGTTTTGGCTTCACACAGTTTAAGTTCCTTTCTGATTTCTGGCAAATAATTTCCTTGGTTCGGAGGTGGTGAAGGATCACTATTAAGGAGTGCTTCGAGAATAAGAATGTCTCCTTCTGGGTCATAATAGGATTCATCAACTTCCGGTGAAGTTGGATCGTTGGCTAGAGCAAGAAAAGCATTAGCTGCTTCTAGAAGTAGAAAATCACTATCCCCGAAAGGAGTGAGAGTCGGAGAAGAATTTGAAACTATCGGGTCATATCCGGGAGTGGGATTGCCACTGGCGATCACGTCTGAAAATCCTAGAACTTCCTGAGAATACTCCTCACAAGCTAATTCAACAACGTCGATTCGATTCGCCGTCATATCATTATAATTAACCGAGTATCTCGAAGTTTGATCAAGATTATAAGTAATGGCCTCATTGTCTACTCGAAGGGTTAATTCACCTTCGTACACGTCTATCAAAGCACGACTGGTCTTAAGAAAACGTCTCCCGAGAATTATAGGTACTCGAGAGTCTGGTTCAAAATCTACGACCATGAAGTCGGCTGGAAACTGGAATACACCAACTTTAACGTTGACATCTTTAGCAATACCGATTGGTCGTGAAATCGAACGGTCCGCTAATTCTAGTGTCATACACGTTAGAGTCAGGTTTGGAAGATTAAGCTTTTTCCACACGGAAAATGGCATGAGATTTATGCTTGCGCCAAGATCGGCCAAGGCTAAGCACTTATCAATTCCGGGAAATTTACAAGGAATAAGGAATCTGCCGAGGTCACCAAGTTTTTCGGGTAACTTGTTAAGTATGACCGCTGAACAATGTTCGTTCAAATGGGTTCTAGCCATCTCACTAAGCTTTTCTTTATTTCAAATTAAGGCTTTAAGAATTGAAGCAAACTTAGGCATTATAGTCAAAGCATCCATGAAACTAATTTCGAAACTCATATCTTTGAAGATTTCGTAGAATTTCTCTTTTTGTTCATTAGCATTCTCACGGTGCCTCTCATCATTTTGCCTTGAAGGATAAGGAATTGACGGTTTCTGGTTAGGCATCGGTGCACTAACTAGAGCAACATCTGGCTTAGAAACTGGATTTTGTTTTTCAACTGGAACAACCGAAGGCTGGACGTCTTCGGTAATTCCGTTATTAGTAAGAAAAACCGTGTCCTTTGTCACCTCGGTTCTACGTTCCATTACTTTAGGAGAAGAAGTGGGAATCGTAGGTCCTTGATAAGCAGTACCACTTCTGGTAGTGATACCCTTCAAGTCTTCCTTCGGGTTAGTAACCGTGTTACTTGGAAGAGAACCTGAATTCGAAGACGAAGCGGTATTGGAATTTACAAACTTAGAAAGCATTTCCGTTACATTTGTCATCTGGTTTTGTAAACCTTGGCCCTGATTTTGCATATTTCTCAATACAACATCATTAGCTTTGACATAATTCTCAAAATCGGTCTTTGAAACACCTTGCATTTGCTGAGCAGGAGCTTGATAAGGTTGAGCTTGATACACTGGTGGTTGACTAGTCGGAGGTTGATACACTTGTCCTTGATAAAAGTTATTTCCACGGTTTTGATTGAAATTGGTTCCTCGATTTTGGTTAAAATTATTTCCCTGATTCTGATTGAAACGGTTTTGATTGTTCTGAATCGGAGGAAAACCAGGAGGTCGGATTTGGTTTGCAATCATCGGAGGTCTAGAATTGGTATTTCCTTGATTAAAATTGGCTGCAGCAGCTTGTGAAACGTACTCTTGAATGTTGTCTCGATAAATGTTGCCATCGGTGGCTGGACAATTTCTATAAGAATGAGCACCTCCACAAGTTACACAACTCTGCTCGACCGCTTTTACGGGTGCGGGAGCTTGGGCTTTTTGTTTGTCGATAAGCATAGTCTTCATCATATTCTTAAGTTCAGAAACTTCAGTTGTAAGAGCAGCAACATCTGGTGAAATTTCGGGGGTAGATGAATTCGAACTTACTTTGGCAACGACTGCCTTGTTTCGTGAATTACGAACCTTGGATTTACTCTCGATAATTCTCAAGCATTCACGAGGCATCTTATCCAAAAAGTTTCCACCCGCAGCAGAATTCAACGAATCTTGATCATTAGCATTCAAAGCATTGTAAAACGTATCTAATTGATGTAATTCAGAAAATCCGTGATGTGGGCATGCTCGAAGAAGATCATTAAATCGATCCCAAGCCTCATAAAACGATTCGTCAAATCTTTGTTGAAATCTCATGATTTTGTTTCGAAGATTTGTCGTTTTTGAAGGAGGAAAGAATTGATTAATGAATTTTGAAACAAGATCATCCCATGTCAAAATTGATCGAGGAGGTTCTTTTTCTAGCCAAATCCGGGCTGAACCTTCAAGAGAAAATGGAAAAAGCATAAGCTTAATTGACGTGCTCGGGATATCCGGGAATCTCATTGTTGAAGTAATCTTATTGAAATAACGGATGTGAGCATGTGGATCCTCTTTATCATGTCCGAAAAACTGTTTGTTTTGAACAAGATTGATCAAACCATGCTTTAACTCAAAATTAGCATTGATTTCGGGAATTACAATTGCATCCTCGTACCCCTCGGTGGGTGCTTGGAGCAATTGTGCCATAGTCCGGTTATCAGCCATCGAAACTAGGGGAGGATTAACAAAAGGTTCTTCTAAATGAAATGGTTGTACAACAGCCGGTTGGGCTTTGTTGTGATGGTTACGATTGCGGGTTGAGATGAGTACGCATGCACAAGTAGAAAAGAAATTTAAACTAATTTTTTTTTTATCCAATCTATTTAAACGGATCTCGAGATGGACAACTTAAACCAAATAATCAAATGTACTTCACGGTAAGTATTAAAAAACTTACCCTTTTATGTGTGCCGTATTTCGTAAATGACACAAATGGTAAATTTTTAAATTCTTTGATTCGAGTTGGGAACGGACTAATGGTTATACCTCAATTGAAGGTATTATTTGTTGGTGTTTTTTTTACCAACTTTGTTTATTTTTTTTTATTATGGACAATTTTTTATATTTTTGATTTTTTTGATTTTTTTATATTTTTTATATGATAATTATACTTAAAGAAAAGAAAAATATTTTTTACTTTATATATTTTATAGTTGGATTTTTTAACAAAAACTTTCAATAACGAAAAGGGTTCTTCAAATCACGTTCAACAAACTTCAAAACGAGCAGATCTTAATCGCACCAAATCCCGGCAACGCGCCAAATAAAAAATTGATTGTAGCAATTTAAAAACGTAAAAATATAAAATATTATAATATGATGGAAATATTACCAAAATTAACCTTGAGGACAGAGTAAAAAAATAAATTCTTCAAAAATATATATAATATAATACGTATATTAACCGGGAAGTATGATTCCCGGGTCGTAATTCCCCAACGATTTGTGAAATTGAAACCACGTTTGATGTTCGGACAATGATTTGAATTGGAAACAAAGGATGATTTGATTATCTACTTTTACAATTTAAAATAAGCAAATAATAACCATTAAGCACGAAAACAAAGTAACTGGAAATCACAACTTTTAATAAAAAACGCAAACGGAACCTTTTAACGGCGTTTAAAAACCTTCTAAATTTATAAATTAACACACTTAAAATGGAAAATTTTATTTTTAAATGGGACTCTAATTGATCTTAAAAAGTAATTTTAAAGGAAAATAGAACCAAAAACGGATTTGTCAAATAACGGGAAATCAAATTTTAACTAAAAACGCAAAACGGGAACCCTAAACGGCAATTAAAAAAACTAAATTTTCAAAATTAAACCTAAAATGAATTTTTCTCTTTAAATGGACTTTAATTGACTTAAAAGTAAGTTTAAAGAAAACTAGAACAATAACGGAGTTGAAATGAGCTTTAAAACACGAAAAACGAGAACGGGAACAAATCCCGTTCTTTAAAAATCGAAATTTTGCAAATTAGACCCTACGAAAGCAAAACTAGTTTTCCTATAAACTTTATGATAAAAGAAAATTTTCTAAAAAAGATTTATATTTTTTTGATTATTTTTCTATTTTTTTATGATTTTTTAAAGTTTTTAATAAAAACAAATGTTTAAAAATATTAAACTATCTATAAAAATTCTAGAAAAAATACATAAAATAGGTTATACTAATTAGAACCTAGGAAAAACAAGCTCGAAGTCACAGCTTAATAAATAAGCCATGAAATAAGCTAAAACAACTTATAAGGCTTAATAGGGAAAAACGTGTATAAGAAATAGATGTTGAAAGAGTATAACGAAAAAGACCCCAGGGCGCAGTGGTAGTGAGTGTGGTGTGGTGTTATAAAAGGGTTGAAAGTGTTGAGGTCGGGGGTTCGAGTCTTGCTCACCCCCGATTTCCACTTTCCCCTTTTTTTTATAAAAACTTATAAAAGCAAAGTTATTAAGCACCTAAAAATAAGCAATTTTAATAAAAGAAACTTTTAATGAAAAGTCCTAAATAAGCTATAAAACAGCTTATAACTCTGACAGAAACACTAAACTCATATTTTTGGCTTTTTTCAAAACTAAATAAGCTAGTATACTTAATAAGCTAAAGTTAAGATTAATTAAGCTATAATATGCTAAACCTAAGCTAATGAACTAGACATAACTAAAAATAAGTCAGTAATAAGCTAAAAGACCAAGTAAGCTCTTTTGAAAACTTAGGAACCAAACAGTCCCTAAGGCTACTTTGAGCTTAATTTAAATCACTTAAACAAGAACTTAAAGACATGAGACTTGATTTTAATGAAACTTTGGCCTAAATTCTATATAAAAATGCTTTTTGAAAGAGATTTTTACAACAAAAGCTTATAGAAAATGAACTATGAAAACAGACAGTTGGCTCAGTAGCTGCTGAGTTTTGGATTTTTAAATGAAAAGAAATTTGAAGATTTTAAGAACTAAAACTGATAACAAGATAAGCTAGATTTTAGAAACTAAGTGCAAACTTATAAAATATGAGATAAAAGCTACTTAAATGCTGAAAATCAAAAGCTTAAACCTATTATATCCTACTAAAAATCAAGCTAGAAAATGGCAGTTTGAGTGTTTACCCTATCTGATGCAGTTGACACCAATGAGACTCAAAATCAAAACATCAAAATGCAGGCCTAATGAAACTTGACTCTACACTACTTTGACACTAAACTAAGAACATATAAAGTAATAATAACAACTAAACTCTATTGAATCACTAAAAGCTATAATGACAGATGATAAACTCACAGATTTAAAGCCTAAACTAGAAAACTTATGAAAACTTAACTAGACCTAATAAACTTACTAATCCTGCACTTTTAAACCTCTTTGAATGATTCAAAACCAAATCAAAGGAACAAAAGGGTTCAAGCAGTACTAACTCATGTTAGTACTGCTAGTCCCAAACACCCCTTTAAAGTTCTTAGAATCCATTTAAGCTTATGAAATGCTGATTTAATGATTAAAACTCAGATACCAGATGACAAGCAGCTTAACACAACCTTATTAAGCAAATAACAATAAGCAGATAAGCCAGAATCAACAAGCTAATGATTATGCTAACTATTTTTTTTGTTTTTTAGATATTAAGGACAAATTAAACAAAACTAAGTTCTAAAATACTATAGCTAGAAACAGATGATGAAACATGATCAATAAGCTTAATAAAACAGGTAAAAACCATTTAGCTTAAACAGACTTATTTGAAAGTTGAGAATCAACCACAAAAGTCACAAGGCCTCAAACAGTACTTAACTTGGTGTTAGTACTGTTGTGCCAAACACCCTTTTAAAATTCATAGATTCCAATTAAGCTTATGAATATGAAATCTAATGAGTCCAGTAAAAGTCCATATGAGCTCTTCCAAAGTAAGCTCATCTTCTAAAAGCTCAAAAATCCAAATAGCCAAGGTATTTAAGCTGTTTTTAGAGTTATAATAGATTAAATGACTGAATTGAGCTCAATTTGAGCTTAGAGACTCAAAGAGATTGTATGAGCTTATTAGTAGCTTATGAAATAGTAGCATAAACATTTGAGATTTTATAAAAACTTATAAGTAAGAACAAGTGATTAAAACTGAAACTATGATTTTATTAATGCTTAAAATGGATTACAATACTTTGAAACTGAAAATTAAAAGAGCAAATTACATTTAAAAAAATGAAAATTTAGCTTATCTTTTCTAACTATTTAAAAACGAGAAAAAGAAGATATCAAAGAGTGAGTGAGTAGGTCTTATTTATAGCTGCCAGGAGAATCTTCTAGGCCAAAGGTGGTTACACGCCCCTTTTCATCTCAACCATCTATTCAACTCAATCATTGGATGTCAATTGTGAGCCCTTGGATTAGATTTTGATCACACGGATTGCCAACGTGGCAATCCGTGTGTCAGATACCATTGTGCTTCTTTTGTGAGCGTTTTAGTGTAAAATCCTTATTCCTTGTGTGTTTGTTGTCAGAATCGCGTGTCATTCCCTTTGGGTATTGGCCAATAAAAAGCTGGTAACGGACTCTTTTGCCCAACATTGCTTGCCTTTGGACAATTATTTTTTTTTTATATATTAAGCTATGCCCCTAATTGAAATTAACCCTTTGATTTGGACCCGAGGTAACTTGAAGAAGAAGGTTGACTAGTAGAAACCACTTTTCCCGCGTAACTTTCTTTTATAAAAAGGGGTTTGACTTTTTTTCTTTTTACCCGGGTTTATAACTTCGGGCTTATAAAGGTTTTGGGCCTGACAAGTTTTTAGGCCCGGGCTTGGTATTGGTTTATATAAGAGTTTAACGGGTGTTAACTCTTATAAACAAGAGTTAACACCGTTAGGGTTTAGGGATTATTTTTGCAATTTGGTTAACTTTGAGGGACTGATTTGAATTTTTGGGTTTTGTCTTTTTATGGTTGACCATAGGTTGACTTTTGTTGATCTTTGTTGACCTTTGATAGCATTCTCCCGGCTCTTGCACACTCAATTCCGTTCCCGTGTCTGTGTTTGTCCGGTTTTGACCGTTTTCTTGAGATTTTTGCAATATCCGTACCTACACAATCACAAAGACAAAACAAGCAATATTCAAGCATTTTAAGCACAATTTTGTCTTTTTAGGGCCATTTTTGATATAAAACGGATATGTGTTTTCACACATATCAGTAATACAGTTTTGTGATATTGTATTCGTTACTTTATTACAAGGAAATCTTGCTATCCGCTTCATTAAATTTATAAACCTATAAATTCACCAACATTATTATTGACAGTTTAAACATGTTTTCTCAGGTCAATAAGGTGCAAGTCATGGATACATTGGATGGTCGTCTTTTGAAGTCATATTACTATAAAGATTTACGTGCATTACATTTTGGGATATTGTTATGTTGTGAAATCTTTACTTTTTCAAGTTAAACAAGTTAAGCGTATGGGCTTTTGTAACGAACCATGTATGAAATCCAATGTATCAGTTTTTAAACGACTCTTATAGAGGTCGTTCTCGTATCTTGTGCTATTGATCTATGAAGTAATACCCCCGAAACATCATATTCCGCTGCAGCCCATTTTAGGGGTGTTATAGATTGGTATCAGAGCCAAGGTTATAGAGAACGGGTCAAATGTTTTTACTTGGTTTATAACCGTTTTTTAAACATTGCGTCAGTTAAATTTTTTTCAAAGGGACATACATGCAAACGGGTAGTGTTGAATCTAGTTTGCATATAATATACATGCTTACATGTCATGCACCATTTTAGCATTAGTTGATTATACTAAGTGCTTACATAGGTTATATATGTGTTAATATTACATTACGTATATTACTGCTGGTCTTATATAATATACTTATACAAGTTTATATTATGGTTACAGATTAGCCATGTCATCAGATAACGCATCGTCTGGAGTTACCTATACGTCCATATCCTCTGATTCGAATAGACTATCATGGGGTATTCCGCTTGTGAATGTCGACGAACTCCCGAAGATGGACCCCTATGAGGTGGTTGCCCAATAAGGGCAGGCACCGCCACTGTAGCCTGCTTATGTACTTGACCCCATGGAGTTGGATGGTCACCATACTTATGCACCTAACCCCATGGAGTTGGACGAGCATGTACCGGTATACCATCCGAAGCTAGAGAACCCGGAGTACCATGTACCATCAAATGATTACATCAGGTCGAGGATCAGCCTTATGCTGAGGATGCTTCACGGTGATGTTTCAACTGGATACATTGTGAATTGATTTGATAGAGGAGGATACTGATGCGAATTCTATTGACTATCCAGATAAGCCTGAGGATGGCGACGAGGATCCCGACGAGGACAATGATGAGGATCCCGAGAAGGATCCCAGTAAGGAGCATGATTATGAGGATGACGATGAGGATCCCGAGGAGGATCCCAGTGAGGAGCATAAGCAACAGGATGAGGATACTAGGGAGGAGGAGCCCTTTTAGGGTTCTGATGAAACTGAGCCATTCGAGGGAGATGAGACTACTGCTACACGACCACCACCTAGCGCAGTTAGTCTTTAGAGGGACGGAGGATATCTGCCAGGACCTTGCCAACACATGGCCGCTTGCAACCCAGGATTATTTATTGCATTTGCTGTTGGATCACTCCATTTACAATACCAAACACCAGCACATGCCTATGATAGGCAACAACTAGGTCATAGGGCATCCATGATCCGTATGAGAGATGACATCCTCGAGGAGGACATGCCACCTCGAAGGAGATTTGTACTTACTGCTCCCCCATCTGGGTGTGACGTAGCAGAGAGTTCTGCTGCTGCTGCTAAATCACCTAGAGGTCAGTATGATTTTGTTGATACTGTTAAGGCAGGACATGGTTTGATTGGTTGTCCTGGTCATGATGCCCAAACTATTGCTAGAGCTGCTGACAGAGCAGAGGATGTTGGTTATGTTAGAGCTTTACAGGCTTCTGAGCATAAGATGATGACTTCCATTAAGGAAGTCAACTTGAGGGTCATCTACCAGGCATAGGTTTACAAGCGAGAGAATGAGGATTTCTATACACAACTTCTTGACGCTCAGACTGACTACAGAGACATTAGACTCGAGATTGATGTTGTGAGAGGCTAGAGGACTGCTTACGAGACAGAGTTGTATGAGGTACGCCAGGCTTACCTTAGTTCCGAGGCTCGGAATAGGGCATTATTGGAACGACTTGAGACACTGGAGAGTCACATGAGTCGTATGGAGTGGCAGCGCCAGAGCGCGGAGGATCGTGCAGTCAGACACATGATGCGTACCCATGTACTAGAGGCTAGAGCTCAGATTAATACGGTGGAGGACACCGGTAGTAGCTGATAGTTATACTTTCATTTCTAGCTATCTTGTATAGTATATTAAGTTGTATGGGTAACTCCCAGCTAATAGACTCTAGGATCGTATTTTTATTTTCTGTACTAGATCATTAATGGTCATTTTGTATCAAAACAAATCATGTATGATTCGACATTATGTTATGAAATGTTGATGTTTTATGATATGGTTGACATCATTTATTATTTATTCATTCTCCATTATATTGTAGTTTAATTATCATCATCATAACCATTGTATCAACATTGTGATTTTATCTCACGCACATTGTATTCTTGTGATTTAGTAGAATCAGGCATGTACCAAGACAAGGAAAAAACGACACCATGACTCCAGAATCCATTCAAGCTATGATCGATCGGGAAATCCAAAGAAACTTTACCCATACTCAGGATGACGAAAGCCAAAGTTCAGGAGGAGGAATTAGAAGGCCTGTGCAACCTGCACGTGTCTGTTCCTACCCCGACTTCATGAAATGCCAACCCTTGAACTTCAAGGGAACTGAAGGCGTTGTTGGCGTGTCTCAATGGTGCGAAAAGATGGAATCAGTATTCCACATTAGTGGTTGTACCATCAAAAATCAAGTGAAGTTCGCTACCTGCACTCTGCTGGGTGTTGCACTAACCTGGTGGAATGGTCATGTGAGAACTTTAGGTCATGATGCTACCTATGCTATGACTTGGGGGACTCTCAAGAAGAAATTGACAGACAAATATTGTCTAAAAGGCGAAATCAAGAAACCTGAAATTGAACTGTAGAATCTTAAGGTTAGGGGAAACGATGTTGCAGCTTATACTCAGCGTTTCCAAGAACTAGCCATGATATGCACTAAATTCCTTGCCGATGAGACCAAAAAGGTTGACAAGTACATCAGTGGACTCCCTGATAACATTCATGGGAATGTCATGTCTGCAAGACCCAAAACTCTTGATGATGCTATCGAGTTGGCCAACGACTTGATGGATCAGAAACTCCGTACTTATGCAGAAAGGCAGAATGAAAACAAGAGGAAGGTCGATGATTCGTCAAGAAATAATCAGCAACAATAACCCCACAAGAAGCAAAATGTAGCTAGGGCGTACACTGCTGGCCCTGGTGAAAAGAAGGTTTATACAGGGGACCTACCTCTGTGCACTAAGTGCAATTACCATCACACTAGGCAATGTGCACCCAAGTGTGGAAAATGCAAGAAGTATAGTCATACTACCACTGATTGTCGGGTCAATACCAACAACAACAACAATAATCAAAAGGCAGGGGCATGCTATGAATGTGGTAACACTGGGCATATGAAGAGGAATTGCCCAAAACTGAAGAACCGTAGGAATGGCAACGGGAATGGCTTAGCTCAAGGAAGAGCTTATGCTTTGGGAGGAAGAGATGCTAGCCCGGACTCTAACGTCATCACGGGTATGTTTCTTCTCAACAACCATTATGCTACAATTTTGTTTGATACTGGTGCAGATAGGAGCTTTGTATCCACTACCTTTAGTGCCTCAATTAACATAACCCCCACTACATTAGAAAATCATTATGACGTAGAATTAGCCGATGGGAAAATCATAGGAGTTAACACCATAATTCGAGGTTGTACTTTAAATTTCATGAATCATCCTTTCAACATCGACTTGATGCCGGTCTCGCTCGGTAGTTTTGACGTCATTATCGGGATGGATTGGTTAAACAATGTATCATGGAGTGATCATCTGTGACGAGAAGATCGTACGTGTTCCTTTCGGAAAAGATACGTTAATTTTTCAAGGCAATGGAAGCAATCAAAGGAAAGAATCCTGACTAAATATCATTTCGTACACTAAAGCACAAGAGTATTTGTCAAAGGGATGTGATGTCTTTTTGGCACATATTACCACGAAGTAAGCCACAGACAAGTCGGAGGGGAAGCGACTTGAGGACGTGCCGATTGTCAGAGACTTTCCTGAAGACTTGCCGGGTATTTCACCAGCTCGACAAGTAGAATTACAAATTGATTTGGTACCAGGTGCTACACCTGTAGCACGGGCGCCTTATCGGTTGGCACCATCCAAAATGAAAGAACTAGCGGAACAACTTCAAGAACTATCCGACAAAGGCTTTATAAGACCCAGCTCTTCACCCTGGGGAGCCCCGGTCTTGTTTGTCAAGAAGAAAGATGGATCGTTTCGCATGTGCATCGATTATCGTAAACTAAACAAGTTAACAGTGAAGAACCGTTATCCACTTCCTAGAATTGATGACTTGTTCGATCAACTTCAAGGATCGAGTGTCTACTCAAAGATTAACCTACGATCAGGTTACCACCAGTTGAGGGTTCGCGAGGAAGATATTTTGAAGACCGCGTTTAGGACGCGATATGGCCATTATGAATTTCAAGTGATGCCTTTTGGTTTGACAAACGCGCCCGCTGTATTTATGGACCTCATGAATCGGGTGTGCAAACCTTATTTGGATAAGTTTGTAATTGTCTTTATCGACGATATACTAATTTATTCAAAGAACAAGGAAGAGCATGAAGAGCATCTCAAATTAATTTTAGAGTTGCTTAAGAAAGAGGAGTTGTACGCAAAATTTTCCAAGTGTGAATTTTGGATTCCAAAAGTACAGTTTCTCGGACATGTGATTGATAGCAAAGGCATCCATGTAGATCCTTCAAAGATAGAGTCAATCAAAGATTGGGCATCTCCTAAGAGTCCAACAGAGATTTGCCAATTTTTAGGACTCGCCGGTTATTACAGAAGATTCATTAAAGGCTTTTCCCAGATCGCAAAGTCAATGACTAAGCTAACTCAGAAGAATGTGAAGTTTGACTAAGGAGAAAAGGAGGAAGCTACATTTCAGTTGATCAAGCAGAAGCTATGTAGCACACCTATTTTGGCCTTGCCTAAAGGATCAGAAAACTTTATTGTTTATTGCGACGCCTCGCATAAAGGATTAGGTGTTGTGCTTATGCAAAACGAGAAGGTTATAGCCTATGCCTCTCGACAACTAAAAATTCACGAGAAAAACTACACCACTCATGACCTAGAGCTTGGAGCTGTAGTGTTTTCCCTTAAGATGTGGAGACACTACTTATACGGGACAAAGTGTACCGTGTTCACCGACCACAAGAGCTTACAACATATCCTTGACCAAAAAGAGCTGAACATGAGACAACGACGATGGTTGGAGCTTCTTAGTGACTATGATTGTGAAATCCGCTACCACCTAGGGAAGGCGAACGTGGTTGCCGATGCATTAAGCAGAAAAGAAAGGATTGAACTTTTAAGAGTCTGAGCCTTAGTCATGACTATTGGCTTGAACCTTCCTCAGCAAATCCTAAAAGCTCAAACCGAAGCATTAAAACCTGAAAACCTCACCTCTAAAGATGTTGGAGGTATGCTCCAACAAGACCTAACAAAGGAAAGATTAAAACCACGTGTGGACGGAACCTTATGTTTAAACAACAGGAGTTGGTTACCGTGTTATGGCAACTTAAGGACTCTAGTCATGTATGAGTCTCATAAGTTAAAATATTCTATTCATCCAGGTTCTAACAAGATGTACCAAGACTTGAAGCAGTTGTATTGGTGGCCTAACATGAAGGAGAATATGGCCAATTATGTTAGCAAGTGTCTTACTTATTCTAAAGTCAAGGCAGAGCATCAAAAACCTTCCGGTTTACTAGTCCAACCAGAGATTCCAGAATGGAAATGGGAGAAAATCACCATGGATTTCGTTACTAAACTCCCTAAGACGATAAACGGTTATGATACCATTTGGGTGATCGTTGATCGTCTTATCATATATGCTCACTTCCTACCAATGAGGGAAACGGATCCCATGGAGAAGTTAATGAAGCTTTACATGAAGGAAGTAGTCACCCGACATGGTGTGCCTATTTCTATTATCTCCGATCGTGATGGTAGATTCACATCACTATTCTGGAAAGCACTTAATAAGGCATTGGGAACTCAATTGGACATGAGTATGACCTATCATCCCGAAACTGACGGTCAAAGTGAAAGGACTATCCAAACTTTGAAAGACATGTTACGCGCTTGCGTGTTAGACTTTAGAAAGAATTGGGATAGACATTTACCGTTAGTGGAATTCTCTTACAACAACAATTACCACACCAGCATAAAGGCCGCACCATTCGAGGCACTGTATGGACGAAAGTGTCAATCACCCGTGTGTTGAGCAGAAGTTGGAGATGCTCAACTTACTGGTCCTGTAATAATTCATAAAACCACCGAGAAGATCGTCCAAATCAAAAGCAGAATTCAGGCCGCTCGTGACCGAAAAAAGAGCTATGCAAACATTAGACATAGACCAATGGTATTTTAAGTTGGTGACAGGGTCAAGTTAAAAGTTTCACCTTGGAGAGGGGTTGTGCATTTTGGCAAATGGGGAAAGTTAAACCCTAGGTATGTCAGCCCTTTCAAGGTGATCGAGAGAGTCAGAATTGTTGCCTATAAACTTGATCTACCACAACAATTAAGCCGAGTTCATAACATGTTCCACATGTCAAATTTAAAGAAGTTTTTGTTCGATGAATCACTTGTGATTCCGTTGGAAGAGCTACGTGTTGATGAGAAGCTTCACTTTATAGAAGAACCGGTAGAAGTTATGGATAGTGAAATCAAACAATTGAAGAGAAGTCGCATTCCCATCATTAAGGTTAGATGGAACTCTAAACGAGGTCGTGAGTTAACCTAGGAACGTGAGGATCAATTCAAGCAGAAATACCCACATCTCTTCACCAAGACCGCATCGTCATCAAGTGTCGCGTCTTAAGCCTTAAGGACAAGGCTCATTTAACGGGGGAAGACTATAACCCCCCGTGTTTTTCAGGTCATGTTAGGATTTCAATTATTCCATTATTTCTTTATTTATAGAGTTTTGCATGTTTACTTTTTCTTACTTAACTCGTCTAGTTAAATTTTAATGAGTAAATTTAACCAAGACCTTTTAATAACGTAAATAATACTACGTTGAACTAAAGACTCTAGTAACATTTTTCTCTACGACTTATCTAATCATAAGCATGTGTATGCTATCCGTTCATCCTAAATAAGCGTTTATCTCTAATAGGTAAACAAAAAAATCAAGTCTTATACTTCTTTTTTTTATAAATACATATGTTAGGAATATTGTAATAGATAGTTACTACTAGTAGGTATGTAGTTCCTACTGGTAGAGTAAAAGTTCTTGCTGGTAGGTATGTAGTTCCTACTGGTAAGGATAATGTTATAGTTAGTGCTGGCAGATCAAAAGTTATTCCTGCTGATAGAACAATATTAGTCCTGGTAGTATTATGCTTACTCCGAGTTGATAGTATAGTTAGTTAGTGATAAGGATATGCATGAGATATCCTAAGAAGTGATAATACTTACCTCTTTAGCGAGTTTTAGGTTACAGGTTGTTAAGGTTTCATGAGTATTTAAGAAACCTACGGTCATAGATGAAGGGGGGACAATCGAAAAACACTTTTATTGTTAATAGAAAAGATTCATAGAGGATTATTGTTTGAGTAATTCTTCTTTAACTCTGTTGTTTATATTCCGCGTAAACAATAGTTTAATTTGTTAGAGTCTCTCTTAGAGTTGCTTGTGATTACATAAGTACTCTACAACCTTAACAGGCTTGAAGATCTATCTAGGGCGTGACCTACACTTTCGTATATCCAGGTCCATCAAAGTTAGGAACAACCATAACCAGATTATTGCAAAAATCATTACATGCATCGTTCCAATCAAAATTCTTGCATAACTACTCCTACCTCATGATTCCAGACACATGTAATTCGTATATGAGTCTAGCATCATCGGGGTACCAATTTTTGTGAAGATTAAGATTAACTCATCTGATGTATACGCAACCATCAGGACATCATGGAACTTCACCCAAACGGGAACTCGAGACTATTCTTCTTTAAGAAGGCTAACATAGGGAGACCATTTATCTAAAAATATAGGGACTTCACAAATCATCCATGGACCATCTCTAAGCATCGTATCAACACCCTTAGTAGAT
>BQNB010014777.1:0-74483 GCA_026074375.1 Tanacetum coccineum | reverse complement strand
AATTACCGAAGGAATTATCTGGAATTATTATGATCGTGAAGATGGTGAAACTACACCGAGATTTGAAGTTTAGTTGGTAAAAAAAAAGAAAAAAAAGAAAGAAAGTTTGAAGATAATCGTTTCGCGAAAGAGCATTACCAAAGGAATTATACGAAAGATCGATTATTCGTTGATACATCGACAAAAATCAACGATGTGGAGTATTGTACAAAGTGGAAGATATCGCCACTTACCTTGTAAAGTATGTAAAGTTTTGGGATGCTTGGGGAGTTGACCGGTATGGGAACGCCAACTTAGGTTGTTGTTTTTTATCTATGATCATGACGTTGTAAATAGTTGTGTCTTTTTCATAATAACGGTCGAGAAAATAAGTGTCTAGCAACTAGTACTTTAAGCCTTAATCTATTTGTTTCTTGATTTTTACTTAACAACAATTTACTCCCCTCTCACCTAATGATTAACCTCTGGTTTTACGCGAATGAGGATCCATACGAACATGCATGTCTATTCCGGCGTTCCGGCCATGTATGCATGACTTGTACCTTGTTGGTTTACGACTTTTGGTGAAAGTTAGAAGGTTCCTACCCTATATCATTCTTCATCCTAACCGTTGGTTAAATTCGAATGGGGATGTGATCGAACACTCATGTCTATCCTGGCGTTCCGGGTGTGTATGTGTGCTTCAGCTGCCTTGTTGGAGTGGTACTTCTGGTGAAAGATTGTAGAATGATCAAACCGTACGCCTTTCCATACAAAAACCCATATTTACCTTTATAAACTTGTTACTCCTTGGCTTTAGTGGTGGAGATGTGTATCCTTGCCAAGCTTATGATAGAATACTCGTCACGACCGAGTAATTGAGCGAATTAGTTACATGTTACCACATAGATTAGTTGAGTGATTTGAGTGTTTTCATCTTCCTATTTCGTGAGGTGTTTGGTTGTGTACTTGTAATAGATCGAATAAGTGCTTTAACGGAAAATATCCTTAAGGGATACATTTTTATAAACTTCTAAAGGCTACTTGAGGACAAGTAGGATTCAAGTGGGGGGATATTTGATGACATCAAATAACGTCTATTTTATAGCATCATTTATCCCATGATATTAACCCATTTTGTATAGTTATTGCAAAGAATTGTTACTTAATCGTTTATATTTGAGAATTGCAGTAATTATCGAGTATTTGGCAAAAGATGAAGAAAAGGACGTGTTTTGAAGCATAAACGAAGAGTCTAAGAAAGTCGACTGATTCTGACATCGATACGCCGTCTCATTCTAGACAAATACGTCGTATCTAAAGACTTTGAAGAACTCAAGACCATTGCCTGACTTTGATAGAATACCGCCATTTGTCGACGTATATGTATTTGGTCAAAATCAAGAATAATTTACTTTTTCAGAAATATCTGTATCCAAAAAACCTAATACTTCGTATTGTCAATACTCCGTATCCAGGAAAAAGATATGGAGTATTGGTCAATACGCGTAATCCAAAAATTGATACGCGTACCAAAATTCATGCGCAATAAGTTTGGAATATTTTATTTTGAAAGCCCTCGCAAAGTCATCCAATTCGCTGTAATCTAAGCTTTCCAATACGGCCGTATCGAACCGTATACCAGACCTATATTCTATTAGACTACCTAACTAAATTGTGAGTATATGAGTGAATCCATTAACCAACAACGTCAGACAGAGACGTTAGAAGAGCTAAAAGGTCAGAAATGGGGGGGGGGAAGGGGGGAAACCTAAAGATCATAGGAAAAACTTTGTATTATTCGTGCAAACCGAAATACGCGTTCTGATTAAGGTGTCTTTATTTAATCGTTCATTATCAAACCGTGTGTATTTTTAACTATGATTACTGGGCTCATACTTTAGGTATCAGTTTTGAATTATGAAGATCTAATGTTTGGTTTGTTATCTCGATTGCTTTATTTATTCATTCATTGTTTGTTTATGTTTATCATTTTATATTCTTTATACGTTTGCTGATGTACTGTGACCTATCATTCAAACTGGGCTCTAGTCCATACTTTTATTTCAATGTTGTACAACTTCGGTGTTGTTTGGGCAGTTAGGCTAAGATTCCGGGATATCTCTCTATATTGCATTCATATATATCCTAGAATCATTGGATAACTATTTTTGACCCTTTCTTTGGCCTTTAGATTAGTGAGCTTTGATGGAGCCATAAGGTGACCTGGTAATCAACGAGTACGTTCTTATTCTCCATTGGTAAGGATCGGACAGTGGGCCTCTAGTATATAAATCGCAGTTAAGCAGTAAGTGGTAAGTCTTAATGAGCTAGGGTTTAGGAAGAGCATTCTTTAATTAGTTCCTAAGTTAGATTATACTCTACATAAGGAAGTCTTTATGCGGATGCGTCTTATTGTGACTAGAAATTAGCGTGTTAGGTCTTAAGAAGAAGTATGACTTAGTCTTAGGAAAGATTTGCCCTTCGAGATTAAGACAATCATTGACAGTTATAATACTAACTGATGTTTTATCGGTATTATTCATGGTTGATACGTTTTTTACATGGTTCTCGACCAATTCTCTATCGTTTGTTTGTCTTCTTGTGTGTGTTTATTTGCTTTACTTGTCATTCCAAAAACCTTAGTTAGACTACATAAACCGTGCTAGTCTCTCAAGGCTGAAACCCTCCTTTTGCATTAGTTTTGTATAAACTTCAGATAACTAAAATACTGATTGATTTAGGATTTAACGCTATCAATATTAGTGTCTGACACCCTTCTTACACGAAAATCATTCTTATAACACACCCTTGTTTTAGGGTCATCACGACATCATAAATTCACTATGTATTTTTCGTATTGTACGCGTTTGCTTTTAAATCGTAAACATTAAGTTATACCGCGTAAGCTAAAAATGATCATTCTAATGTAACGGGCATATATACTATTAAATGTATACATCAGAAAGTGTTAAAGTATTTATTTTGAGGATAATTATTAAACTGTGTTCATTTTATTTTATTGGTTACGTAAATGATTTACATTTTCGCGAGAAATAAGTTTGGCATACTTGGAACACAAATCTTTTCTACGATTCAAAATATACCCACGATTATACACCATACCAAAATCACAAAAATATATCATAATATACATATAAAACAGGGATATGGTTATTATGTACAAAGATATTGAGTATCTACAAAAGCACTTCCTTTGTTTTCATGGGATAATCTCTACTTTTAGGAACCATGGCTTATTTTTCTTACTTGCTTCAATAGTAAACTTGACCAAGACCTTCCTTGAAACCCTCTAAGTGTTCGTTGACCAAGTCCTATGATATATAATGCCTTAGAAAGTGCAAGTAAAAAACATACCACTTCTTACTTTACATGAAAAAAAACACAATCCATCTCCCTTTTGCACTATAGCCCACGACTCAAATCTACTACAAAACATACAAAAATTTTCTTTAAACATATACACACACTCCTACATGATATCTAAGGTAACCTAAGGTGTTTAGGAGGATTGGTTTAAGCATTTTCAAGGTGTAAGCAAGGAAAAGCAAGGATTAGGGTTTTGTTGTGGATTAGGGTTTCTTGGTTGTGAAAGCTATAGTTTATAATCTAAACAAGGGTTTGGATTTTGTTGGTCAACATATTATATCACATTAAGGTCATCTAAAACCCTTTATGTATTTACAATTATGATTTTATGAGTATATATGTTCTATGTAGGCAAATTTCACACATTTGGCTGCTTTTAAACAGGTAAAAACAATTTCTCACATGTGATTTTGATTTTGTACATTTATTCATGTGTTATGTGGTTGTAACTACCATGTAATGAAGGAAATATAAGTATGGCATCATGTTGGTTTAAGTATAAAATGTATATGTACAAACTTGTTAATTTAGGGTTTACTTAATTACTTGTAATTAAAAGTTACATAATAAGTTGTGATTTAAAGGTGTTATTAAGGACTTGATAATATGGACTCTTGGACAAAATATGGACATTATTATATGTAACATATATGATGAATAAGGTTATGGAGGATTGTGGTAATTTACTAGGTTGAAATCGTACTAAAGGGGCTGTTATCGTTCGCACATTGTTAACAGAATATCAGTCTTAAAAATATTGTACACTCATGGAGATTCCAATTATATAAAGAAATCGAAAAACCGCCTTATAAACGAAAAAGATACGTCAAATATACGTTCTAAAGTTATAATACCAAGGTTTATAAAATAATTTTATAAAAAAAACATGTTATCAAATATTTGATATAAAAGGTTTATTAATTTTAACAGATCATTACCATATTTTGAGAATTCCAATCAAGAAGAATCGTAATTTTCAATCGATAACGAATGAGTTATGGAATTACACGGAGTTTATTACTAACTTAAATGTATAAAAATATTTTTATAAAAACAATTTTATAAAATTTACTGTTCATCTCAGATTTATACATTTTGAAAACATCATTAATATGATATAACTTTTAATTACAAAGACGTGTTCGAAAGAATATCTTAAAACGGAGCTATAATGAATAAATTACGATATTTACGGGTTTTACGACAACTAAAACTATAAAAATAACTTTATAACTGGTGTGAATAGTAAAAAGTATTGTTCACCAGAGGACATGAAATACAAAAATGTCATAATTTGATACGTTCAGCTATTACGAAAAGCATGGGCATATGAAACGGCTTAAAACGAAGAAAGTGCGTCGTTTTTATATTGAAAACTATTTATAAAACGTTTTAAACTTTATTAAAATGATTTCACTAAAACAATTAGAATGGTGATGAGCTATATTAGAATTGTATTATGCTAGTAGTTATCACTGAGTGATTAGTACTTATACGACCTAATGTTGGTTAGTTGCATTCGATTCATTCACCATGACGCTTTTATCTAATTGATATAACTTGATATACGCTCACTCAAGGTGAGTTCATAGCCCCACGTTTTACATGATTTTGTTTTACAAGTTTTTGGTGTGAGAAACATACATTGTTTTACAATTGGACACAAGTGGATACTTTTACTTTATGATTACTTTGTTGCCTAAGTAGCGATAACCCTAGTTTAGGCCCATTATTCATGAACTTTCAATTAGGATTGTGGAGCGCGAATGTATGAAAATAGATTCTAATTAGGATTGACATTCCCCTGTTGCGGTGCATAGCATTCACTTGACAAACGAAAGTATACATGTCAAACATAGGAGGTTGCGGGGTTAGAACATCAACATGGGCAATGTAGGCAATTTATATTGTATTCATTCATGTCGAGCTTCAGTGTCATGAGCTTAGGGCAACGTAATTACATTTATATGATGTCTGCATCTGTTGCATTATCATACACTTGGGAAATCTTGTGGTCCTACAATATACGATTTATCAAACCTATGAATTCACCAACATTATTGTTGACATTTTAAAGCAATGTTTTTCAGGAGGTCAATAAGCACGAGGTGCAAGGGATACATTGGTGGTTTTGATTTGGATATCATGCATTAAAGATTTTGTCGCATTACATTTTGTATATCTATTATGGGCTAGAAATCTTTGTATTTTGAACAAGTGAACAAGTGAAGCTTCGGGCTTATGTAACAAATACTTTGTCAAATCCAATGTATCGGTTTTAAATGACTTTTTTTTGTTGTTCTATATATATCTTGTGTTATTGATCATTGAAGTAACACGCCCCGGACTCTTATTCCGCTGCGACCCAATTTGGGGGTGTTACAGTATTGGTAATAAGAGCCTAGTTATAGAGAAACAAGTCCATGTTTTTGCTGGACTATATCTTTTTCCAACATGCTATAGTTGGTTAAGACTAGATGTACTTAGGATTGATATACATGTTATCGTATAAATGTATATTACTATAAGAGTCTTATATTAAATACTAATATAAGCTATTTTTGATTTTTAGATACAGTCATGTCGGATTCTGAGGATTCCACGGTTACATACACTGCTGGTTCCAGCCCATATGGAGGGTTATCAGATATTGGATCCCTAGGAGTTGTTGGACCTGAGCACGAGGGACTGCCCTGGATGCTAGATGACCCATATGTGTAGGTCGCTTTACAGGCCCCCCATCACCAGACTACATGCCTGGCCCCGAGGAGCCACAGTCACCACCTCCACCAGACTTTGTTCCAGAGCTTGTTTATCTGAAGTTTATGCCACCGGAGGACGAGATACTCCCAGCTGAGGAGCAGACACTGCCTGCTGCTGACTCACCTACTACTGATTCACCAGGCTATATTCTCGAGTCTGATCCTGAGGAGGATCTGGAGGAGGATGACGACGAGGACCCTGAGGAGGATCCTGCCGGTTATCCTGATGACAGAGGAGATGATGGCGATGATGAGGATGAACCATCTGATGATGGTGAGGATGAGGAGGTTAATATTGAGGCTGATGACGAGGAGGAGGAGGAGCACCCAGCTCCTGCCAACTCTACAGTTGTTGCTTTACCAGCTATTGATCAGGCCCTATCTGCTGAGGAGACCGAGCCATTTAAGACTGACGAGTCTGCGGCCACACCACCACCACACCCTGTATACCGCGTTACAGCTAGGATTTCTATTCCAGCTCCAGTACCTACACCAGTTTGGTTTGATGCAGAGGTTGCCACACTTCTCGCTATATCTACTCCACCATCATCACCACTTTCCCCATGGTCATCACCACTTCCCCAGATACCTTCTCCACCACTACCCCCGATACTATCACCACTGCCAATATCACCACCACTACCTGAGATTCCCTCACCACCACTACTAGTATCATCACCAGTACTTGTGTTATCTCCACCACCTGCTAGCCCTATTCGTCCATTGGGCTATCGAGCTGCGATGATCCGGCTGAGAGCCGAGGCCGCATCTACTTCCCATTCACTACCATTACAACCACCTATCATACTCTCCCACACCAAATCAGATGCACCATCATCAAGGACACCACCTTTGCATTTACTCTCTACTGACCGTAGAGCAGACAGAACAAGGTTGCACTTTTACCGCTCGAAAAGAGAGTAGGTATTAGCTTTTGATCCTAAGATACGAGGTAGGAGAGGAGATTTCTGTGCGTACAGCTAGACCGGCTATAGGTCTTAGGGCAGACTATGGTTTTGTTTCCACTATGGATAGGGATATCAGGCGTGATCTAGAGTCGAGATGTTGATATGGGATCACCGAATCTTGGGATGAGATCAGTTGAGGCCTGCAGGGTGGTCACCTGTAGGTACCGTTGTGGCAAGTTTTGCCAGAGGATGACAGGAGTTTGAGGATAGGTAGGCAGGACACAAACGAGTATATACGAGGTTGGATGATGACGCAGTTGTGCGACTACTGATGCTGTCGGATCAACATGCTTTATTAAGGTATAGGCATGCACATGCACGTACTGATGCTCATGGAGACTGAGGCCAGGATGTCTTGAGAGGCTTGGGGATAATCTATGGATGTGAGTAACCTTGTGCGTGCAGAGGTTATGCCGTTACATACTCATGTGGTAGCACAACAGGCAGTGATTACAGAGCTACAGGCAGCAAACCACAAGAGGCAGGCGATGATTACAGAGATGCTTTCGGAAAATCACAGGAGGAAGAAGCAGTTCATAGAGGCACTGAAGCTGCTAAAGAGGCTTCAGACTCAAATGATAGAGTTCGAGAGACAGCAGGGACCCACCAAAGGTCCTACATAGTCAGATGCACCAGAGGAGGCTGGTAGCAGTTCCTAGATCCTGTCATGGCTAGTTATTTTGTACAGCCTACTAAGTATTACGGGTAACTCCTGGCTAGTATGGCTTTAGGTTGTATATATTCTTTTATCTTGTAACCTAATGTTGTGATTCATTTTGTATTTGAAACCAATCTTGTATGTTTTCCAATTTATATAGATTGTGGTATTATGTCATGTCTGTAATCGAATTTATTATGAATGAATGTTGATTTAGCTACACCATTGTTAATTTCAATTCAGTTGTGCATTTACTGTGTGTTGTGATCTCATTTTACTTATTGGGATATAGGTAATGTCCTGGTTATGATTTTAGAAATCTAAAAGGGTATTATATTTTCTTGTGATTTGAAGAAAATGGCACCAAAGAGAAGGACCACGAGGTTAAACCAAAAAACAACACCGGCCGCAACAGCCGCCACCACTACCACTGTCATTAATGCCCAACTTCAGGCAATGTATGACTATGGTGTTACTGCCGTTTTGGCAACATGTGATGCAAACACGAATGGCGTCGACAAACCACCAAATTCAGAACTGGTGCTAGGAGAAAACGAGTGAGCCACTCGTGAGTGGGACTTACCAGATTCATGAAGTGCCAACACTCTAAATTTCAAAGGAACAGATGGGAGTTGTCGATTGACTCAATGGATTGATAAAATGGAAACTGTGTTCCGCATAAGCAACTGTTTTGTGGAAAACCAAATCAAGTTCTCCACTTGTACTCTTCTAGGAAATGCTCTAACCGTGTGGAATCCAACAATTAGGACTGTTGGTAATGACTTGCTTATGCAATGACCTGGATGAACTGAGAAGAAATGACTGGACAAGTACTGCCCAAGGGACCGAGATTAACGAATCTCGAAGTCGAATGTGGGAATTGATAAGTGATATGTACGATGTGATAGGGGTACAACTAACGTTTCAGGAACTGGCACTGCTGTGTGGTAGAATGTTCCTAAAGAATCTGACAAGATTAGAAAATATGTCTGTGGCTTACCCGACCATGACCACGAAAGTGTAGTAGCAATCCAAGCCTAAGGACAATGACAAGAGGCTATGAAATGGCAATCGAAGTGATGGATAAGAGAATCCGCACTTTTGCTGACCGTTAGACAGAGAACAGAGAAAGCAAAGATAATAACCAACAAACCATAACAACAACACCAAAACAAGAGGCAGAACACCAGTAGGGCTTATGCTATAGGGACTGTTGAGAAGAAACACTGGGGGATCTAAACCCCTATGCTCAAAATGAAATTATCACCACGATGGTCCGTGTGCTCCCAAATGCCACAAATGCAACAAAGTTGGTCATTTTTCCTGTGACTGTAGGAGTACGGCAAGGGCCAACAATGCTAACAACCAGAAGGGCACTGGGTCAGGCCGGAGACCTACTTGTTATGAGTGTGGAGTTCAAGGATATTTTAAGAGGGAATGTCCAAAGCTAAAGAACAACAACAACCGGGGTAACCAAGTTATAGGTGGCAATGCTCTAGCCAAGGTGTATGCGGTCTGGCCATATGGGACAAACCAGACTCCAAACGTCGTGACGGGGACATTCATTCTAAATAACCGCTATGCCTCGTTTATTTGGATAGGTGCCGTAGGAGTTTTGTATCGACAACATTTAGCTCACAATTTGATATCACACCAAAATGCATTAGATTTACTATTATGAATTTTGAACTAGTCGACGGGAGAAATATTGGGTTGATACACTATACTTAATGGGTTGTACATTAAATATCTGAACCTCCCAATTCATACATAGACTTAATGCCATAGAACTGTAGTTTTTGACGCTATATTAGGTATGTATTGGATGGGAGTACAAGGCAATCATTGTGTGTACCGAGAAGATCGTTCGTATCCCTTGGGGAAATGAAACATTAATTGTTCATGGTGACGGAACCAACCGGGGATATGAGGCTCGTCTGCACATTATCTCGTACCACAAAACTCAAGAATACATGCTTAAAGGATGTCCAGTCTTTTTGGCAAACGTTAATACAAAGGAGACGGAAGACAAGTCAGAGAAGAAGCGACTTGAGGACGTACCAATTGTCTGGGATTTTCCTGATGTATTCCCTGAGGACTTGTCGGGTCTTCCTCCGACACGACAAGTGGAATTTCAAATCAATTTGATACCTGGTGCTGCACCCGTAGCTCGGACGCCCTTATCGTTTGGCACCTTGAAATGAAAGAGGTTATCGAGCAACTAAAAGAAACTATCTGACAAAGCTATAAGGACCATAGTTCCTCACCATGGGGAGTGGTCTTCGTTTGTCAAGAAGGAAGGACGATCATTTCTAATGTCATTGATTACGAGAAATTAACTTAAATCTGACGGTGATGAACGTATCGCTCCAAGAATTGTGATTTATTGATCAGCTTCAAGGGTCGAGTTGTTACTCAAAGATCGACTAAGGTTGGGTTATCCCAACTGAGGGTTCGAGAAGAAGACATTCCAAAAACCGCTTTTGGAAAACCACCGTTTATGGCCATTATGAAAAATTTCAAGTTTAATTTCTTTTGGTTTGACAAACGATCATGCCGTATTTCATGGACCTTTTGAATCGGGGTGTGCAAATCCATATCTGAAAATTTGCAATTGTCTTTATTGATGATCTTCTAATATATTCAAAGAACAAGAAAGAATAAAGAAGAGCACATTTAGGTAATCTTAGAGTTCTTAATGATAGAGGAGTGTATGCCAATTTTCCAAGTGTGATTTTTGGATTCCCAAGTACAGTTCCTTGGTCACATGAGTGTTAGCCAGGGTATTCACAGTGGAACCTGCAAGATCGAATCCATTAAAGATTGGGACTATCTCATAGTCACCAACCGGAGATTCGTCAATTTTAGGTCTTGCTAGGTTTGAATCGAAGATTTTTCATTGAAGGATTTTCGAAGATTGCCAACAAGGACCAAGGCGCACTCATGAAGAAGGTCAAGTTTGAGTGGGGTGACAAACAAGAAACAACAGTTCCATTGTTGAAGCAGAAGAGGTGTATGTGCAACTAATTTGCTTTACCTGTAGGGACAGCGAAGTTTTTGTCGAATAATGCGATGCTTTCGATCAAGTTGGGCGCTGTGTTGATGCAAATAGAGATGGTGATTGCTTATGGCATCACGCCCAACTGAAATTCATGAGAAGAACTATACGACTCATGATTTAGAACTTGGAGCGGTAGTGTTTTCTCTGAAACTCTAGAGACACTATTTGTATGGAACCAAGTGTACAGTGTTCACGGACAAGAGTCTACAACACATTCTTAATCAAAAGGAGCTGAATATGAGGCAGCGTCGTTGGTTAGAATTGCTTAGTGACTACGATTACGAGATTCGTTGATACCAGGGAAAGCAATGGTTGTCGTTGACGCCTTGAGCAGGAGGAACTGAGCCGACCATTAAGGGTTCGAGCCTTAGTCATGACTATAGGTTTGAATCTCCCCAAACAAATTTTGGATGCTCAGACTGAAGCACGGAAACCAGAGAGCATCAAGAACGAAGACGTTGGAGGTATGTTGGTTAAAAATTCTAAAGATCCAGAGAAGCTTAGGATGGAAAAGTTGGAACCCCGTGCGGATGGAACTCTATGCTTAAATGGCAGGAGTTGGTTACCATGTTATGGCGATTTGCGGACTGTGATCATGCACGAGTCCCACAAGTCAAAATACTCTATTCATCCGGGTTCTGAAAAGATGTACCAAGACATGAAAAAGCTATATTGGTGGCCCAATACGAAGGCAAACATCGCCACCTATGTTAGGAAATGTCTGAAGGTGCTAAGGTTAAGTCGAAATCAAAGGCCTCAGGATTGTTGGTACAAGTCGATATAATCAATGGAAGTGGGACAATAATCCACTATGTTTTTGTCCCGAAGATTTCCTAAGTGTCTAAGCTACGAGACACCATTTGGGTGATTGTTAAACCGACTACTAAGTCCACATTCTATTGTACCGATGGAGAGTGCTTCTACATATTTATATTGTTCATATTGTGCAAGTATTGAATTCACAAAAAGTCAAATCTAAGTTTTCATAAACAAACATAAACATTAAATTAAAAAGCGGTAAACTATTCAACCCCCCCCCCCTTCTAGTTTTCCACAATAAGCATGGTCCTTACAGCCTCTACTAACATATGGTTACGTCTTTTAACTATGTTGTTTTGTTGTGGAGTACGTATAGTGGATGTATGATGAGTTATTCCAACTTCTGTCGTATAATTTCACAATGTCTGGTTGATAAACTTTGTGTCGTTGTCGGTACGAAGATATCTTATTGTAGCGTTAAGACTGACTTGAGCTTGCTTCAAAAAATTGATAATAATATCTCGTGCTTCATCTTTGTTCTCAAAAACTTTACCCAAGTAAAATGAGAATAATCATCAATGATGACAAGAATATATCTTTTCTTTTGTATACTTTCTACTCGCATCGGTCCACACAAATCCATATGCAGCATTTGAAGCTTTTCATTTATACTTGGTTCCAGCTTGTGCGGATGATATTCCTTCTTGCTTTTTCCCATTTGACATGCAGAACATAAGTGATCTTTAGTATACTTCAATTAGGGTAGCCTTTTGACAAGACATTGTTTAGCAAGTTGATTGATGGTGCGAAGTTCAAATGAGACAAACGATGGTACCACAACCAAGATTTTGTCTTTGTAGCTTTGGAGAGTAGATAAATTGGAGAAGACTTCATCATATCTATAACACCTCATGTTTTAGGGTCATTGACGTCGTCAATAAATTCACTATGTATTTTTAGTATTGTAAGTGTTTGCTTTAAATCGTAAACGTTAAGTTAAATCGCGTAAGCTAAAAATTATCATTCAATGTAAACGGGCATCAAACAATTAAATGTTTACATCAAGCAAGGGTTAAGTAATTATTTTGAGGATAATTATTAACATTGTTCATTTATTTTTATCGGTTACGTAAAACGTTACGTTTCGCGATTAAATTACGTTTAGGCATACCCGGAACCATATTAATTAATCTACGCTTCAACAAATACTTATTTTTACATCCAACACTCAAAGTTTTATTAAACTTTACTCAAGTTAGCAATGTTAGTCATATAGTTCATAAAAATAAACTAACACCAAGCTACATGTTACCATTTATACATCTACACTTTATATAAACTACTTTAAACTTTCTAGTATAAGTAAATAATGTGTACAAATATCTAAGACACACAAATTGGTCTCCCCCCTACCCCATCTCACGTATACAACAACAATAAGGGACAAGGAGCACACAAACTCTCCCACTTGGTCTTGTACAACACTTCTTCATTAAACCTAACCACTACTTGTTTCTTTGACCAAAGACTAAGACCGTGGACTTCCTTAAGACCCTCATGGTGTCTCCTTGACTAGTCCTACACATATAATACTTATACATTGCAAGAGATAAGAACACATAACACTTAACACTTATCAAAAAGCAAAAATCTCTCCCTTTTGCTCCTTATAAGCCCACGGCATAAACACCCCCTTATAAATAATCCATACAAATTTTTCTACAACATATACAAGCCATCACACATCATTACTAAGATATACTAAGGTATTTGCAAGCCTTGGTTAACCATTTGCAAGTGTTGAAGCAAAGAAAGGAAGATTAGGGTTTCTAGTTGGATTAGGGTTTTGAAAGCTTGTAAGCTTGGGTTTAAAGTTTAAACAAGGGTTTAGCACATATTTCTCATCATCATCATTCATCATAAGGTCATCTAAAAGCCTTTATCTTTTCATTTCATGAGTTTTTATGCATATGTTAGTTCTATATAGCAAGTAAAAATGGATATTTCTTGTAAACATGATTTAATGGACTTGTACACATGTTATATGGATGGTATATTGAGGTTATACAATGGTTGTAAGACTTGTACACTCTCGGTTTATGTATAAAAATGATTATGTATAAACTAGTAATTAAGGTTTACTTAAGAAAGTTATGGTTTATAAGTGTTATTATGGACTTGTTAACTTGGACATTTAGATAATATGTAGACTAACAGACATATTTATATGTAATACATATAATATACATGGTATAAAAGACTTGTGGTAATTTACAAAGTTGAAAGTTATAAAAACAAAGGTTAAATATGGATTTAATAAAGACATTGAAAGTTTCTGTAAAAAATTCGAATATAAACATTTTGGATTTCGAATTTCTAACAGTGGGTTTGACCTTTTATAAAAATAATATGTCTTATGACGATTCGAAAAAGGTAAGAAACTCAAAAAACAGATTAATAACGAAAAAGATACGATAAAAACACGATTTATGTTAATACCGGTTTTATAAAATAAACTTTATAAAAGCAAGTTATAAAATACTTCTAAAACAGAAAGTTTAGTATTTTTCACAGATTGTACATATTTTTAGGATTTCAAAATGATAAGAATCGTAATTTTTCAATTAATAACGAAAGAGTTATGAATTTCGCGAGTTACGACATAAAACTTTTGTTATAAACTTATTTATAAAAGTTACTATTCATGACAGAAACATATATTTTTGTAAACCTCATAAATATATAGGACTTTCAATTACGAGAACGTGCTCAAAAGAATCGCTAAAAACGGAGCTATAACGAAAAAATACGACGTTTACGGGTTTTACGATAACTAAAACTATAAAAATAACTTTATAACTGTTGTGAACAGTAAAAATCACTGTTTCATCAGGGACTGGTAATACAAAAAAATGGTCTTATTTGATACGTCGTCTTAATACGAAAGCGTGGACGTAAAAAACTCAAGAAACGGGTTTAAAACGGGGAAGTTATGCTAGTTTTACTAAAACGATAATTATAAACGTTTTCGCTTTATAACAACGATTTTAAATTACAAATAGATGGTGATGAGCTATATAGGATTGTATACGATATTAGTTATTAAACTACATAGTACTTATACGACCTATGTTTGATTAGGTTGCCTTCGGATTCGTCCGTGACTCGTTATTTCACTTACTCGATTATTACTTATTCACTTCACTGCTGAGGTGAGTTCATAGCCCCCACCCCCCCCCCCCCCCCCCCCCCCCCCCCCCCCCCCCCCCCCCCCCCCCCCCCCCCCCACACCCCCCCCCCCCCCCCCCCGCATCCTTTCTACGTTTAACAGCTTTTGTTTTTATAAGTTTTTTGGGGTGAGAAACATGCAATGTTTTACAACTGGACACAAGTGGATACTTTTACATTATGATTACGTGTTGCCTAAGTAGCGATAACCCTAGTTGAGCCCATTATCATGAACTGTCAGTTACTGGATTGTGAGCGCGAATGTTATGAATAGATCTATTGGGATTGATATCCCCGTTCGGGTGATTAGCTATCACTGGGCAAACGAACGTATACCATGTCGAACATAGGATGTTGCGGGTTAGAACATCATCACGGGCAATGTAGGCCATTTATATGGTATTCATTTATGTCGAGCTTCAGTGTCATGAGCTTAGGGCAACGTAATTACATTTATATGATGTTTGCATATGTTGCATTATCATACACTTGGGAAATCTTGTGGTCCTACAATATACGATTTATCAAACCTATGAATTCACCAACATTATTGTTGACGTTTTAAAGCAATGTTTTTCAGGAGGTCAATAAGCACGAGGTGCAAGGGATACATTGGAGGTTTTGATTTGGATATCATGCATTAAAGATTTTGTCGCATTACATTTTGTATATCTGTTATGGGCTAGAAATCTTTGTATTTTGAACAAGTGAAGCTTCGGGCTTATGTAACAAATACTTTGTTAAATCCAATGTATCGGTTTTTTAAAAACGACTTTTTAGTCGTTTATATATCTTGTGTTATTGATCTATGAAGTAACACGCCCCGGACCCTTATTCCGCTGCGACCCAATTTGGGGGTGTTACAGATTGGTATCAAGAGCCAAGGTTATAGAGAACCAGGTCAAATGTTTTTGCTGGACTATAACCATTTTCAAACATTGCATACATACAAAGGGGTTTACACGGGACATTCATACGTGCATACATTCATGCATACACTAGTTGTTGCATTAGTTGATTGGACTAGATGCATTCTTGATTGATATACATGTTATGATATAAATGTATATTACTATAAGAGTCTTATATTAAATACTAATATAAACTATTTTGGATTTTCAGATAAAGTCATGTCAGATTCAGATGAATCAGGGGTCACATACACGGAGATATCCAGTACATTTGAGGAGTTGTCAGATATAGGATCACCAGGAGTTGTACCATCACCGGACTACATACCAGGCCCCGAGGAGCCACAGTCACCACCTCCACTAGATTATGTTCCAGAGCCGATATACCCCGAGTATATGCCACAGGAGGATGAGGTGTTTCCGGCGGAGGAGCAGCCACTGCCTGCTGCTGCCTCACCCACTGCTCAGTCACCAGATTATGTTCTGGAGTCTGATCCTGAGGCGGACCCAGAGGAGGATGACGACGAGGACCCTGAGGAGGATCCTGTTGATTATCCTGCCGATGGAGGAGATGACGGCGATGACGAGGAGGGGTCATCAGAGGATGATGAGGATGATGATATGGACATCGAGGCCGATGATGATGATGAGGAGGAGGAGCACCCAGCTCCTGCCGACTCTGTAGTTGTTGCTTTACCAGCTACTGATCAGGCCCCATCTGCGGAGGAGACAGAGCCGTTCGAGACTGATGAGTCTGCGGCCACACCACCACCACACCCTGCATATCGTGTGACAGCTAGGATTTCTATTCCAGCTCCAGTACCTACACCAGTATGGTCCGATGCAGAGGTTGCCAGACTTCTCGCTATATCTACTCCACCATCATCACCGCTCTCCCCATGGTCATCACCACTTCCCCAGATACCTTCTCCACCACTACCAGTATCACCACCACTACCAGTATCATCCCCAGTGCCTGTGTTATCTCCATCACCACCTGCTAGTCCTATTCGTCCATTGGGCTATCGAGCTGCTATGATCCGGCTAAGAGCCGAGGCCGCATCTACTTCCTATTCACTACCATTACCACCACCCTTTATACTCTCCCACACTAGACCAGCTGCACCATCATTTTGCATTTACTCTCTACTAACCGTAGAGAGGACAGACCCGAGGTTACCTTACCACCTCGAAAGAGGTTAGGTATCGCTCTTGGTCCTGCATACGAGGTCGGAGAGAGCTCGTCTGCTGCTGCTGCTAGACCGGCTGGAGGTCTTAGGGCAGACTATGGTTTCGTAGCTACTATGGATAGGGAGATCAGGCGTGATCCGGAGAGAGATGTTGGATATGGGATCACCGACTCGTGGGATGAGATAGTTGAGACCCTGCAGGGGGCACCAGTTAGTACTGACACGGAGTTGGGTCGACATATGACAGCGTTTGAGACTAGGGTTAGGCAGGACACGGATGAGATTTATACGAGGTTAGATGATGAGCAGAGTCAGCGACAGCTATTGGCTGGTCGGCTCAACATGTTGTTTAGAGATAGGCGTGCACATGCACATACACGTTTTCTGATGGAGACAGAGGCCAGGATGTCTCGAGAGGCATGGGTAGGATCCATGGGGGCTAGCGACCTAGCACGTGCTGAGGTTATGTCGCTACGTACCACAGTGTTAGCTCAGCAGTCAGAGATTAGAGAGTTACAGTCAGCAGACCGTAGGAGACAGACGGTGATTTCAGAGATGCTGGCGGCAGATCACAGGAGGCAGAAGCAGCTCACAGAGGCACTGAAGCTGATAAAGAGACTTCAGACTCAGATGGCAGAGTTTGAGAGACAGCAGGGACCCGCCAAAGGTCCTGCACAGCCAGAGCTACCGGAGGAGGCTGGTAGCAGTTCCTAGATTCTGTTATGGCTAGTTGTTTTGTACAGCCTACTAAGTATTACGGGTTCAATCCCGGCTAGTATGGCTTTAGGTTGTATATATTCTTTTATCTTGTAACCTAATCGATGTGATCATTTTGTATCTGAACCAATCATGTATGTTTTCTAATTATATATGGAATGGTGGTATTATGTCATGTCTGTAATCGAATTTGTTGTGAATGAATGTCGATTTGGTTATATCTTTGTTGATTACAATTCAGTTGTATATTTCACTATGTGATGTGATCTCACTTTACTTATTGTGCATATGTCATGTCATGGTTATGATTTTACAAAATCTAACGGGTATTATATTTTCTTGTGATTGAAGAAAATGGCACCAAAAAGAGCCACGAGGTCAAACATAGCCCCAGAAACAACCAACACCACATCTGTCACTAATGCCCAACTTCAGGCAATGATTAACCAAGGCGTTACTGCCGCTTTGGCAGCACGTGATGCAAACACGAATGGCGTCGACAGCCACAATTCAGGAACAGGTGCTAGGAGAAACGAGCGAGCCACTCGTGAGTGCACTTACCCAGACTTCATGAAGTGCCAACCTCTAAATTTCAAAGGCACGGAAGGAGTTGTCGAATTGACTCAATGGATTGAGAAAATGGAAACTGTGTTCCGCATAAGCAACTGTTCTGTGGAAAACCAAATCAAGTTCTCCACTTGTACTCTTCTGGGAAATGCTCTAACGTGGTGGAACTCCCACGTTAGGACTGTTGGTAATGACATTGCTTATGCAATGACCTGGACTGAACTGAAGAAGAAAATAACTGACAAGTACTGCCCAAGGACCGAGATTAAGAAACTCGAAGTTGAACTGTGGGAATTGAAAGTGAAAGGTACCGATGTGATAGGGTACAACCAACGTTTTCAGGAACTGGCACTGCTGTGTGGTAGAATGTTTCCTGAAGAATCTGACAAGATTGAGAAATATGTCGGTGGCTTACCCGACATGATCCACGGAAGTGTAGTAGCATCCAAGCCTAAGACAATGCAAGAGGCAACTGAAATGGCAATCGAAGTGATGGATAAGAGAATCCGCACTTTTGCTGACCGTCAGACAGAGAACAAGAGAAAGCCAGATAATAACCAACAACCACAACAACACCACCAAAACAAGAGGTAGAACACCACACCCGGCAGGGCTTATGCTGCAAGGGGGACTGTTGGAGAAGAAACCAATATGGGGAAATCTAAACCTTATGATCAAAATGAAATTATCACCACGATGGTACATGTGCTACCTAACAAATAGACATAAATGCCAAACAATGTTGGCATTTTAGCTCGTGACTGTAGTAGTTCGGAAAAATGCTAACATTGCTTACCATTAGAGGCGGACTGGGTGGGTCAGATGCCTATTGTTTTGAGTGTGTGGGAGCCAAGGACACTTTAAGAGGGAATGTCCCAAAGCTGGAGACAAAAAAAACCGTTCTGGTAAACCAAGTTGAGAAATGCGGTTAGGCAAATGCTCCAACAACGGGTCTATGCTGTAGGGCATGCAGGGACAAACCCATAACTCTAACGTCGTGACGGGGTACATTGTCCTTCTAAAAACAACCGATTAATGTTCTATCTTGATTTCGAATATGGTGCGATAAGAAGTTTTGTATCCACTTGCAAAAATTTTAGTACACAAATTTTCTATTACTCCAACTGGCATTAGATCGCTTTTATGACGTTGGATTGGAAATAGCGACGGACGAGAATAATTAGTTAAATGCTATCCTTAGGGTTGTACATTAAACTATATTAGAACCACCAATTTCAACATTTAAAATTTAATGCCCGTAGAACTTGGTAGTTTCGACACTATAATTGGTATGGATTGGTTGGCAAAGTACCAAGCAATCATTGTGTGTGCCGTGAAGATTGTTCGTATCCCCTGAGGAAATGAAACATTAATTGTTCACGGTGACGGAAGCAACCGGGGACACGAGGCTCGTCTGCACATTATCTTCTTACTCCAAAACCACAGTATACATGCTAAAAGGATGTCCAGTTTTTTGGCACATGTTACTACCAAAGGGAGGTTGAAGACAAGTCGGAGAAGAAGCGACTTGAGGATGTACCAATAGTTCGAGATTTTCCTGAAGTATTTCCTGAGGACTTGCCGGGTCTTCCTCCGACTCGACAAGTGGATTTTCAAATTGATTTGGTACCTGGTTCTGCACCTGTAGCATGGGCACCTTATCGATTGGAACCTTCTGAAATGAAAGAGTTGTAAGAAGCATACTGTGAAGAACTATTGACAAAGGTCTTTAAGGACCCTAGGTCCTCACCCCTGGGGGCTCGGTAATTGTTTGCAAGAAGGAATGACGGGATCACTTTCGAATGTGCATTGATACCAGGAATTAAATAAACTTGATTGGTGAAGAACCGTTATCCGCTCCCAGAATTGATGGATTTGTTTTGATCAGCTGTCAAGGGTCGAGTGTCTACTCGAAGATCGGACCTAAAGGTAGGTTATCACCAACTGAAGGGTCTCGAGAAGAAAGGACATTCCGAAAAAAGCCTGTTAGAACTCGTTACGGCCATTATGAATTTCAAGTTATCCATTTGTTTGACAAACGCACCTTGACGTATTCAAGGGGACCTTATGAACCGTTGGTGTGCCAAACCTTACTTGGATAAATTCATAATTCCGTCTTTATTGACGATTATTCTAATTATTCGAAGAACAATCAAGAGCACGAAGAGACCTTAAAAAGTTAATCTTAGAGTTGCTTGAAAGAGGGAGTTGTAATGCTAAATTTTTTCAAGTGTTGAATTTTGGATTCCTAAAGTACAGTTCGTCAATCACGTGACTAACAGCCAGGGTATTCACGTGGACCCTGCCAAGATCGAATCCATTAAAGATTGGGCATCTCCTAAGTCACCAACAGAGATTCGTCAATTTTTAGGTCTTGCTAGGTATTATCGAAGATTCATTCGAAAGTATTTTCAAAGATTGCAAACCAATGACCAAGCTCTCTCAGAAGAAAGGTCAAGTGTTGAGTGGGGTGACAAACAATGAAACAACAGTTCCATTGTTGAAGCAGAAGTTGTGTAGTTCACACACAATTTTGGCTTTATCATGAAGGAAGGAAGCGAAGATTTTATCGTATACTGCGATGCTTCGATCAAGGGTTTTGGGCGCTGTGTTGATGCAAAGAGAGAAGGTTATTGCTTATGCATCACGCCAACTGAAAATTCATGAGAAGAACTATACGACTCATGATTTGGAACTTGGAGCGGTTGTAGTGTTATCTTTGAAAATCTGGATGACCATTATTTATACGGAACCAAAGTATACAGTGTTCAGGATAACAAGATGCCTTACCAACACATTCTTAAGAGCTGAATATGAGGCAGCGTCGTTGGTTAGAATTGCTTAGTGATTACGATTGCGAGATTCGTTATCACCCTGGGAAAGCAAATGTGGTCGCTAACGCCATGAGCAGGAAAGAACGAGATCCACCATTAAGGGTTCGAGCCTTAGTCATGACCATAGGTTTGAATCTCCCCAAACAAATTTTGGATGCTCAAACTGAAGCACAAAAACCAGAGAACATCAAGAACAAAGATGTTGGAGGCATGTTGGTTGAAAGTTCTAAAGATCCGAAGAAGCTTAGGATGGAAAAGCTGGAACCCCGCGCGGATGGAACTCTATGCTTCAATGGCAGGAGTTGGTTACCATGTTCTGGCGATTTGAGGACTGTGATCATGCACGAGTCCCACAAGTCAAAATACTCTATTCATCCGGGTTCTGATAAAGATGTACCAAGACATGAAGAAGCTATATTGGTGGCCCAATATGAAGGCAAACATCGCCACCTATGTTAGCAAGCGTTTGACTTGTGCTAAGGTCAAGGAAGAACATCAAAGGCCATCAATATTGTTGGTACAACCCGATATACCTCAATGGAAGTGGGACAACATCACTATGGATTTCGTCACAAAGCTTCCTAAGTCATCACAAGGCTACGACACTATTTGGGTGATTGTTGACCGACTTACTAAGTCCGCAATCTTGGTACCGATGAGAGAGACTGATCCGATAGATAAACTTGTAAGAATGTACCTAAAGGAGGTGGTCACGAGGCATGGAATACCTCTCTTAATATTTGTGATCATAACCTTAGGTTCGCATCAAATTTCTAGAGGTCACTTCAGAATGCTTTGGGTACTAGTCTGGATATGAGTACTATGTACCATCCACAAACAGATGGACAAAGTGAGAGGATTATTCAAACTCTCAAGGATATGTTACGTGCTTGTGCAATCGACTTTGGAAAGGGTTGGGTTAACCATTTGCCATTAGTCGAGTTCTCATATAACAATAGCTATCACGCTAGCATCAAGGCCGCACCATTTGATGCACTTTACGATCAAAAGTGTTGTTCACCTGTTTGTTGAGCCGAGGTTAGAGAAGTTCAACTCACTGGTCCAGAAATAGTGTAAGAAACAACCGAGAAGATCGTTCAAATCAAGAAGAGAATGCAAGCTGCTCGCGATCGACAAAAGAGTTACGCGGATCTAAAGCGTAAACCAATGGAGTTTCATGTTAGGGATAAAGTTATGCTTAAAGTTTCGCCTTGGAAAGGGGTCGTACGTTTTGGCAAACAGGGGAAGTTGAACCCTAGGTACGTTGGACCATTCAAGGTGTTGGAAAAGTTTGGATCCATTGCATACAAGCTTGAGCTTCCTGAAGAGATGAGCCAGGTTCACAATACATTTTATCTCTCCAACTTGAAAAAGTGTCATGCCGACGAACCATTAGCCATTCCGTTGGATGGATTTCACTTTGATGACAAGCTTCAATTTGTCGAGGTGCCGGTAGAAATCATGGACCGTGAAGTTAAACGGTTGAAGCGAAGCCGCATTCCACTAGTCAAGGTTCGATGGAACTCCAGGAGAGGTCCTGAGTTCACATGGGAACGCGAAGATCAATTCAGGAAGAAATATCCACACCTCTTCACAAAGACCGCACCATCGTCAAGTGCCACGTCTTAAGCCTTGAGGACAAGGCTCACTTAACTGGGGGAGACTATAAAACCCCTTGTTTTAGGGTCATTGACATCGTCAATAAAATCACTATGTATTTTTAGTATTGTACGCGTTTGCTTTAAATCGTAAACGTTAAGTTAAATCGCGTAAGCTAAAAATTATCGTTCAATGTAAACGGGCATCAAACACTTTGACGTTTACATCAAGCAAGTATTAAATAATTATTTTGAGAATAATTATGGTCTTTGTTCATTTTATTTTTATTGGTTACGTAAATTGTTTACGTTTCGTGATAAATTAAGTTTAGGCATTTCTGGAACCACAAAAATAAATCTACGCTTCAACAAATACTTATTTTTACTTTCAATAACCAAAGTTTATAAAACTTTAACCCACTTATATAAATGGGACGCCTCATTTATATGGTAATAAGTAAGACTTATCAAATTGGTATGTATATACTTTAACTAAAGACTACACTTTACATATTAACATTATACTTTCATTTTTACATGTATAATACTTTCATATGGCAAGTAAATATCTATAAACCTTCTTACTTATATCATGGGGATGTTCTCAAAGTTTATAGGACATAGAAAAACACTTGCATTAATAGAAGTTAGTGAAGGTACAAGTATGGAACTTATATGACTTATGGCATGAATTATGATCTTGACCAACTAGTCACTCCCTTTTCATGCAAAGTTTGTCATTCCTCCCCTCCCGCTCATGGAATTTTTATGGTATTTGTTTTACCACTTGGACAAGTCTATACATATATATCTCATGTATTGAAACTCGTAACATACACACAACACAAAACACTTATCAAAAATCATCTTTTTATCTCCTTTTCTCTTAAATAAGCCACGGCCAAACACCCTTTATACACAAACTATTGGATCCCTTTTTGAATAGATCTTGAACCTTTAGCTTGCAAAGAGTTTGCTCCTTTAGATAATTCTAAATCAACAATAATGAAACACTGAGTAAACACTATTGATTATGCAGGAATCTAATCAATACTGATAGAAGAAATTAATATTGAATATCACAAAAGATAACTTTTATATTAAAAATTTGAATCTTACATAGGTTACAGATTACAAACTATGATTACTACTTGATCTCTATGATCTTGTATAGAACTATATCTACTAACTATGCCTAGGGTCCTTTTATAGACTAAGGAAACCCTAATGGGCTTTTACAAAAATGCGAATAAAGAGTAATGTCATATCCTTTCCTAAGATATTCTCATGACTATCTTTAACTCTAACTAATTATGCGTAGAGACTTAATATTACATAAGCAGTATTTAACTATTCAACACTACCTGTCTTAAATACGATAATACTTTCTACCAGTTATACTAACTATGTAACTAGAAGATACTAAAACTACAATACACTAACAGAATTAAGTTGTTATACAAAATTCCTAACAATCCTTCCCTAAACTTGAACTTCACTTGTTAACTTTAAGTTTCTTCAGTTTTCTTCAGCTTGAGCTTTTGAGGATTGTATCCAAACACCTTTTTAAGTCCTTAGCTTCTTTTGTCTTTTAGTCTTTGTCTTCTCTTCATCACAGCTACACAGCAACATCCAACTAAGTTGGCTTTGTAGTTTTTGGCAAACTACCAGCCATCAACGGATTTGATATGTCTTTACCATGAAGGCCATTTCTATGGGACTAGGTAATACTTCATTGCATAATATACAAGGTGCATTGATAACCTTATAGTTTTTAGCAAATATCAGCTATCAACGGATTTTGAGATTCTCTTTATCAGTAGACGTTTGTCTGGAGATAGCTAATGCTTTAGTGCAGAAGAGTGTACTAAGGTGCATTAAACCATACAGTTTTTGGTTAGCCTGTCAAACCATTATGGATTTGTGAAGTCTTTACCAATGTCGTTTACTTTTGAATAGCAAGTTTCTTATGCTATTAACGCATGATGAATGAATGACATTTGTTGTTTGGTTGTTAGACAAACCCAAACCCTTCTCACTTCCATTATAGTCCATAGTTTCCAAAAATATGCGCACTGCTACTGAGAGAATCATTACTTTCTTATCCCAGCTTGCTTCTCAATCATCTTCAAGAGTTGATAACAAACTTTATTCATTGTCCCATCTAGAAGCTTCATCTTTAGCATCACTTGGCAAGCATCTTTCGACAAAGGATATTTTCTATCGCTAACATAAATATAGTAGATGATCCAATTGTTAGCAGTTTACACAAAGTAGGATAGTACCTCCAATTAATTATCTTCTGTTGAAGTGGCAAACTCCAGATTGCATCATCACTAAGAGGTGGATCAAACATGGTCTTGAGATCACCCCAAAGTACTCTGTCATACATCTATTCTGGTGCACTTGGCCGCCTGACCTTCTTTATCACCCAATTGTACAACTCTACAAGCTCATCTCTTGAAAAATCTTTAAGTATAGCTCCAAAACTCATATAAATTTTATCAGAACCATCTTTTCTTATGATCTGATAAGCAGCCTTTTGACTTGATTGAGAAATGATCTTCCAATTAACAATAGTAGGAGGTTTTGTAGCAGTTGGAATAACATCTACTCTAATCTCTTATTCTAATGAAGCATCTTTGACTTTATCTTTCACATATGTTTCTCTTTCCTTGTTGAACTCATCTTGTGCAGTCTTGTCAATATTTATTCCCTTTCTTGCCTTTTGCTTCCTTCTCATTCATGTTTTCTTAACTGGCACTTCAGTTTATTCTTCTTTTACAACTTCATCTTTTCCCTTTGTGATTGAAGCATCCTCAATGTCAATCTTCTGTTTCTTTAAAGTTTCTTGTTCTAGCCGTAATCTATGTCTTTTCACTCTTGCTTCTGTTTCCATGTGCACAAAACATTCAATACTCTTCATTAGCTTTTCAAATTTAATCATCAACTCTTCAAAAGAAAGCTTCTTCAATTTAGACAATTTCCTTAAACTCTGATTCTTGATGAAGGTACTTATGTATTCTCTTTGTTGTGCTTGTGTCATTGGCTTACTTCTTTTTGCTTTAGCTTTTTGTTCATCATAGAATTTCTTCTTCTCATTTATCATTTCTACCATTCTTTTTGCAAAATCATCATTGCTTATACTTTCTCCCTAAAGACTCTTGACTACCTCTGTATTAGCTTCTAGTTTTGCCCTAATGATATCCCAATCTTCTTCAGTATAAAATTGTGCTGCTTTTTGAACTTTAGCCTTTCTTTTTAGTTGTTGTTTTGACAATTCTTGTTCTTCCTGCACTCTTTTGGCTAACATCTTATCTAAATGAATCTGTTTTGCATCTTCTTCATCCATTGAGCTCTGCATCTCTATAGCATCTTCCATTCTAGCTGTCTTCTTTGTCTAATTGTTCTTTAGTCTTATGAGTAGCCTGGATATCCTCTTCAACCATCTGAGCTTTTCCTTCTCTTTGACCCTTTTTAGGAGAATGATATATTACTAGAAGTACTAATTGATGTTCTACCGATATCAACATTAGAATACCAGTATTAACATCTTTTTTACCAGAATTATATCTCCACTCTGCCAGTATTTCATCTCATCTAGCATACATTTAGTATTAATCTTTTTAGCCATAGACCTTGCTCTCCTCCTGTATCTCTTGCCCTTATCAGTCGACTTTGCTTTGCTAACACTTTGAGAAGCAACTTTTGACAAAGTTTTAGCTGCCTCTATGATTGTAGGACTGATTTCTTCATCTTCTTTAGCCTCCCCTGAAGCTTTTGTAGGAGTAACAAAATCTGTTGACTTCTTTTTCATGGATTCTCTAACCACGAGCAAACTAGAGGATCATAATCATTTCCTGTATTATCCTCCCTAATCCTTGGTTCTTCACCCTTGATGCAGACAAAAATTACTTCTGGATTTCCATCTTTAAAGCTTTTTATAGAGATTTCACATTCTTTACCAATTGAGCACAAATCTATTCCCTAAGGCCTGTTTGGTTTCCTTCAACTCTTTCTCCAAACTAGTAACCCTGGTCACCAAGCTTGGTACAAGTACCATCAATTCTTTGAGTTGTATTCTGGCCTCAACACTTCCTGATGTGTTACCTTTAGGGAGAGGTGCTTCATATGACCTAGGTGGTGAGGAATGAGGTGGTGAGTAAGGTGGTGATTGAAATGGTGAATGAGGTGGTGATTGATGTGGTAAATGAGGTGGTGATTGATTAGATGGTAGGGATGTGGATGGTAGTGGATCAACAGGTGTGGGATGGGGTTCAGCTGGTTGTGCTGATCCTTCACCTTGATCCATAGCTGCACCTGCCAACATAGCAGGCATCAATGGTACAATATCCCTTGCATAACCCCTTTTCATGTTTGCAAAAAGCTTTTTGGTCAAAGTTGGGGCTAAATACTTTCCTTTATGTTCAGAATTAATGTCCAAAATAATTTGTAAAAATCTTGGATATATTAAAATTTTTGTATTACTCTCCAAGTTATGAACCATTCCATCAAAAATCAGTTTAGAAAAATTATAACCCCTATTACTAGATAGACATATTAATGCAATAGTAACAGTACTACCAAATTGATCCCATCTACCAGACTTAGGGCTTAAGCAGTGTAAAATATGATGGATTAAAAATTTCCATTGGGGTGAAAAATCCTTTTTCTAAAAAGTAAATTTACCCTCAGTAACATACCCCAATGTGGCTAATCCAACATATATTTCAGCATCAAATAAATTATGTATTCCTGTTGCATCTGCCAATTGAAGTTTACTTCTGACAGATGCCTCAGTAATAGTATACTCTTTAGAGTCTATAGATGCTACTAATTGTTGAGTCCCATTAGCAAGTGTTCTGACTATGGCAGTTTGCCAAAACTGTTTGACTAGGGAGTCATAGATAGTAGGATTATGAGTTAGGCACATGATAAGAGATTGTGTTACCTTTAAGAAATCTACTACCTCAGTTAAACCAACTACTTTCATTTGGTTTCTTCAAGAAAACGGACACTTATTATGCTTGTCTGGAGTACTATGGATTGGCCATATGAACTCGTTGGTGAACAGAAAGTCGTAAGAATTTAATTCTTAATGTTGGGTTTGATTAGAGCTTGTGAATGGACTAAGTACTGGTAGAGAGAGAGAATTGAGTTTTTAACGATAAATAACAAGGTTTCTTATTGGACCAATTGTAAAAGAAGTTTCTTTAGAGCAAAGAAAGATATTTTATAGAATAAAGTGCAGTAATTATCCAAATAGAAAGCCTATCTTAGAAGTATGCCCCGTAAAAATCTCTAACGGTAATATTTAAATAAGAAAAATCAATTTTCCCTCACCAGCACCAAGGCTTGTTTTGTTCTATCTGTGAATGTAACTTACCAAGGCTTGCTGTGCTGAAGAAGCCTTTTGAATCTTCCCTCTTGTTTGAACTGCTGATGTAGGATCTCCTAGAATTTGTCATTTTGGATGATCCTTATGAATTATGAGTGTGGGAATAGGACTAACAGCAATGGTGTTATCCATGTTGTTGAAATTAGCCACTGCACCCACATCTTCATCCTCGTCATAAGCTCCATTGAATATTCCATCATTTGGGAAAGTATCAGAAGCATCTTCTAAGTCAGGCATATTTGGATCAATGGGTAAATCAGCATTAGGGAGAGTAGATTGTTTCTATAGGTTATTTTGCCACAAGATTGACAAATGATGTATTTCACCAGCATTTATAACCTGTTAGGTAGTACTTAGCAGCACTAAACAGATGGTGTGTTTAGACTTTTAGTACTAACAAATGGCCTATCAGTACTAAAAGTATGGTTCTATCAGTACTAATTGTGTTATTATGGTAGCTGAGCTTGCCCTGTTTTGAGATGCAATTTTCCTCATTGTTCTCTCTCAAAGGCTTGTCTTGAAACATCATCCGTAGCTTTAGCAGTCAATTCCTGAGTAACCATCTTCTCAAGTTCATCATGCAAGACTTGTTCATCTGATGCTGTCCTTCCTTATCAATAACATCTTTTGAATCTTGTATATCCTTGTCTGGAGAAGCATTTTCAGAAAGTTTTTCTTGTGCAACCTGAACAACATCCTTTAATGGAATCCTTGTCCTATGAGGTTGTAGTGGAAGCAGTATGTATTCTTGAGTAGGTTCTTTATCTTTTCCTGATGAACCTGTAACATAAGAATCTTGTGTACCTGCATCCACATTAACCTGATTTTCTGTACTAACAGGAATATAATTTCTTTGAATGGTTGAGAAATCAAGATCAAACATCCAATCAGGGACCAAGTTCCTGCCACATTTAGTTGACCTTCAAGAAATTTATGTGCGATTCTCTTTCTACCCTTTTGGTCCTTTTGGGTGTTCCTCTAAAAGGCCTTTACTAGAGGTAGAGTATCCAATCAAATAACCTTCATTAGATTTTCCATCAAATTTTCGCTAAGGACTTCTAAAGGTGTTAAAATAGTAAAGGTTAGTTCTGTCAGCTAGCACCCATAGGTCTCATTAAACTAATACTAAGGTATTTACCTAGTATGTTCATAGGTGTCTTATTTTGAGTGTTTGGTCGCTAATATTTATCTTAGTACATAGGAATAGCAGATTAATCTGCCTCTGCCCAAAATGGGTAGGTAAAAGTGAGTTGCTAACATTAGTTCTAGCTGCTCAATAGTGTCCTTTTTTTCCTTTTGCGCACATCCTGCTTTTGTGGAGTTCTAGCTACACTTAAACTCCCTTTTGAATCCTTTCTTAGCACATAATTCATTCATTGTATAATTCTTAAAACTCTGTCCATTAACCATCTAATGATTTTAACATTATGATAAATTGTTTATTCTAAGCTTTAAAATGATAAGATTACAAAGGATTTCGGATGTTTCATCCTTGGTAGCTAAGAAAAATACCCAACTAAATCTACTAAAATCATCAGTAACAACCAAGCAGTACCTTTTCTTATTAATACTTTCTATAGAGACAAGTCCAAATAAGTCCATATGAAGTAATTCTAGGGGCTTTCTGATGATTCTTTCTAACTTGGCCTTACAGGAGGCCTTGTGTTGCTTATCCTTCTTACCGGCAACACAAGTGTGGTCATTTACAAAAACTTTTGAAGGTAAACCTCTAACTAGGTGACCTTTAACAAGTTTATTTATATTTTTGAAATTTACATGACTAATCTCTGTTTGCCATAATTTTGACTCATTTTGCTTGTTGAATTCGCATATCCTCTCTCCAAGTATACCTCCAGAAGGAAACAATGTTCTTTTAAATCTAAGCTGTACACATCATCCTTTTCTAGTGAGCTCTAAGTTACAAACTTGACTTTCATTAAGAAGCTTAAAGCTAGGAGACAAGATAAGGCATTCAGACTTAGTAAAAAGGATACTATTTTTCTTGTCACACATTTGTGAGACAAAGAAAAGGTTAAACTTAAGTTCATCTACAAAATAAACATCATCAAAGTCTAAATTAGCAGTTTTGATTTTACCTTTACCCGTTATTTTACCTCCTTTGGGATCACTTCCAAAAGCCACAAAGCCTCCATTGAAATCTTGATAGTCTGAAAGATAAGCTTTGTTGCCAATCATATGGCTAGAGCAACCACTATCCACCACTGCATGATCCTCGCTCCGCGCCTACAGATCTCTGGACCGCCGCGCACCCACTGAGTAAAAAGTAAGAGAATTAGTATTCTTAGGATCCAAGTCATTACAGACATGGAAATCCCTTTTGGATCAACATACTCAACCTTCATGAGCATGAATGATCCACTGTATTTGGACACATGATCCTGGTAATTTCCCTTGGGCCTCCAAACCCATCTTGACTTTTTAAGGTCACTATCTAGCTTTCCCTTACCAGTATTAACTACTACTCTTTTCCCAGCAGTAGTCATATTTTTAACCCCAAAAGTTTTAACATCTTGTTTTAAGTCTTTGGGTCTAAAGGCTGGTTTTGTGTAGTAAGAACTCTTGATAGGTGAACATGAGCCTCTTGGTCTTACATTGTCCCATTCTTAGGTAAATTGGTCTAGAAGCATAACGCCTAGCAGTATTAATACTTGGCCTAGCAGTACTAACAGTCCTAGCAGTACTAATACTTGGCCTACCAGTACAAACAGGCCTAGCAGTACTAACAAATCCTGTTCTTGTTAGTACTCCTGATGGGACAAAAGTCTTACTTAAATGTGGGTATTTTGAAAAGTTTTGATGATTAACCCTTTTAGTATTATCCCATACTGGTTTGCCCTCCCTTTGACTAGTATTAACCACATTTTTTAGCTTAGGCTCTTGACTCTTTTTGTCATGGAAATTACAGTCTTTGATGAAATGGTCAGTACTTTTACAAACAAAACAAGCTTTTACTTTCTTAAAACCAATTCCTTATTTCTTAGAAGTTTGACCACTTTTATCACCTCTAGTCTTAACTGTTTGAGTCGTATGGCTAACTGTTTGCATTTCATACCCTTCTTCCTCATCATTTGAGTTCCAATCCTCAATGATAACACTATCTCTGTTAATCTTAGGATTAGACACAACTGACTTATTGACTGACTTAGGCTTTTCAGTATTTGCATCATTTGTTTTACTTGCAGTCTCACTTGTTTTAGTATTAAGCTCAGTTGTTTATGACTCAATGATTTTATTCCTAATGGCATATTCATCTAACCCTACAAATGATATGTCAGCTCTTGGGGTTAAGAAGTTCCCTGTTATGGGAGGGGGAACAGCTTTATACCCATCTGCTTTGGAAGACCTATCATTAGCTAGTGTGGACTCTTCATCACTAGATCTGCCATCAAAAACACTAAAACTATTCTCACTATCAGTTTCATGATTGCTACTTAATTCATTCAATTGTGTGCTATATCCTAAACCAGTTTTATCTCTAGCACTCATTTGACTGTTAAGTATTTCATCAAGATTCTTGGATGATTCTTCCCATTTTGCAATCTTATCTTTTAACTCATATCTTTCCTTAACAACTTTCTCTAATTCCATATTTAAGTTGTTAATTTTTATTTCTTTACATTTAAGTTCATAGTTTTGAAATTCATATTTCTCACCCCAAACCAATTCATTCTTTTCATGTCCAAGAATCCTAGATTCTAGTGACTCTAAGGCTAACTCATAACCCAGAATTTCTAGTTTGGCTCTGTTATGTTTTTCTCTTTCACTGTCAAAGTTATTAGAAGAGTTTTAAAAGATTTAGAATTTTCTTGTAGATAACAGTTTTGTACCTTTATTGTCAGATGAATTGATGAGCTTGAAGAGGTAGATGGCCATCTTACAGGGTTTGATTATAGTATCGCTTCAAACAATGGAGTTCTTTTTATTCAGAGTTTCACACAAGCTTCTGAGACCTACTTGTTGGATCCTTTTGAATAGATCTAGAAGCTTTTGCTTGCAAAGAGTTTTGCTCCTTTGATAATTCTAAAGCAACAATAATGAAACTCTGAAGTGTTAACACTATTGATTATCCGGAATCTAATCAATATGCTAAGAGAAAATATTGAATATCAAAAAATAAACCACTTTTATATTAAACTTATTTTCTTTATTTATCAAGATAAATAAGCTAGTCATTTCCATCCTTGAATTCATGGGATAATCTACACATAAGGGGACATAAGAACACAAGTATTAATAACTAGAACATGTACAAGTATGGAGCTTATAAGACTTATGGCATGAATAGTGATCTTGACCAACTAGTCACCCCCTTTTCATGAAAAGTTGTTGTTCCCCCCCCCCATGGGACTTTTATGGTCTTTGTTTTACCACTTGGACTAGTCTATACATATATATCTCATGTATTGAAAGTCATAACATACACACAACATAAAACACTTATCAAAAATCATCTTTTTCTCTCTTTTTCTCTTAAATAAGCCACGGCCAAACACCCTTTATACACAAACAATTCTTACAACTTATTTCACCACTTATACAAGTAACTAGGAACATATCTAAGGTCATACAAAAAGGTTTGGAAGCTTTGTTGGTTGATTAAGGAGGTTAATCAAAGAAAAAGGAAGATTAGGGTTTCTAGTTGGATTAGGGTTTTGAAAGCTTGTAAGCTTTGGTTTTTCATCTAAACAAGGGTTTACTTTGTGTTGTTTATCATCATACATCTCATTAAGGTCATCTAAAACCCTTTATTTCCTTACATTTATCATTTTATGCATATGTTAGTTTTATATAGCAAGATCACCATTAGGACACTTTTGAACATGTAAAAATGATTTTTACATGTGATTATGGATTTGTACACTTTTACATAAGATATGTTGTTGGTAATATCATGTTAAAATGGGTATACAAGTTTTGTACCATGTTGATTTAAGTATAAAAGGTGTATATACAAATTAGGGTTTTCAAAGTTTACTTAATAAGTTTCAAGTAAAAGTGTGTAAATGACTTGTTAATCTTGCTTCATGGACTTTTATTTATGTTATATGGATGCTAATATGATGTTATAATGGAAGTATAAGTCTTGTACGCTCTTGGTGTATGTATAAAAAGTTTATGTATAAACTAGTAATTAAAGTATAGTTATGAAAGCTCCTATATAAATAAGTGTGTACACAAGTGGATCTTGTGATTTCTTGGACATTTTTGGAGAATTATGGACCTATGGACACTATTATATATAAAACATATAATATAAATACTTGTGAAGGAATTGTGGTATTTTAATTAGTTGGAAAGTATGTAAAACAACAGTATATAATTAATTATATAAAAGCTATAAAAAGGGTTGTTTGGTTTCAAATTTCAAACAATAGGTTTTACATTTTATAAAGATAGTACACCTCACGACGATTCCAAAAAGGTAAGAAACCCGATAAACGGATTAATAACGAAAAAGATACGTAGTTTACGAGTTTTACGATAATAACCGAAGTTATAAAAGAATTTTTATAAAAACTTGTTATAAAAATTATACAAACAGAAGGTTTGGTATTTTTATTAAATCACACATAATTTTATGATTCAAAAACAATAAGAAACGTAATTTTTCAATTAAAAACGAAGAAGTTAGGAATTACGCGAGTTTATATACTTAAAATGTATAAAAATACTTTTATAAAGCTATTGTTATAAAAGTTACTGTTCATATCAGGAACATTTTTTTTTAAACCTCATAAATAAATAGAACTTTCAATTACGAGATCGTGCTCGAAAGAATTACTAAAAACGGAGCTAAAACGAATAGTACGACGTTTACAATAATTAAAGTTTATAAAAGTAATTTTATAAACTATGAACAGCAAAATTTACTATTCATGACAGAAACATATATTTTGAAAACATCAATAAATTGATATAACTTTCAATAACGAAGACGTACTACCCAATGTGATTAGTACTTATACGACCTATATTGGATTAGGTTGCATTCGATCACTACCGTGACGCATTTTCTGTGATATACTTGATATCCGCTCACTCAAGGTGAGTTCATAGCCCCACGTTTTACATGATTTGGTTTATAAGTTTTTGGGGTGAGAAACATGCACTGTTTTATAATTCGACACAAGTGGATAAGTTTTACATTATGATTACGTGTTGCCTAAGAAGCGATAACCCTAGTTGAGCCCATTATCATGAACTGTCAGTTACTGGATTGTGAGCGCGAATGTTATGAATAGATCTATTGGGATTGACATCCCCGTTCAGGTGATTAGCTATCACTGGGCAAACGAACGTATACCATGTCGAACATAGGATGTTGCGGGTTAGAACATCACCACGGGCAATGTAGGCCATTTATATGGTATTCATTTATGTCGAGCTTCAGTGTCATGAGCTTAGGGCAACGTAATTACATTTATATGATGTTTGCATCTGTTGCATTATCATACACTTGGGAAATCTTGTGGTCCTACAATATACGATTTATCAAACCTATGAATTCACCAACATTATTGTTGACGTTTTAAAGCAATGTTTTTCAGGAGGTTAATAAGCACGAGGTGCAAGGGATACATTGGTGGTTTTGATTTGGATATCATGCATTAAAGATTTTGTCGCATTACATTTTGTATATCTGTCATGGGCTAGAAATCTTTGTATTTTGAACAAGTGAACAAGTGAAGCTTCGGGCTTATGTAACAAATACTTTGTTAAATCCAATGTATCGGTTTTATACGACTTTTTGGTCGTTCTATATATATCTTGTGTTATTGATCTATGAAGTAACACGCCCCGGACCCTTATTCCGCTGCGACCCAATTTGGGGGTGTTACAATTATCGTTAACTAACGAATTCCTAATTAAATTGTAAAACTCCAAGTCGTCAAATATTAAAACTAAATTTTACTTACTCAATTAGTTAAACGTCAACGTTTCGTCTAATTATTTGACACACTTAGAGACTAAACCAAGGGCTGATCTAAACTAGTGTTCTAGAGTATAGGTGACCTAGTTTCCAAAATGTCCAAAGTCGTAAATTGCGTACTTATATTTTGACCACGTTGACCCAATAAAGTTGATCATTTTAACACGAGAAATTGTTTTCAAACATCGTTATTTTAAATAGAGCTCAAGCACACACTAGGGACGAGATTGCAAGTATTTAGCTTATTATTTTTCCGTTTAGTAAATATGTATTATTTTTCCATAGGTTGCGGATAAAGTCTTTTGCATCGTTTTTCGTGCCACTACCTTGCTATTCCGTTATCATTACTTGATGTAAGTTTATAGTCCCCATTTTACACGTTTCAATCATTTAGCAAATCTCGGGGATGAGATCATGTTTGTTTTACAAAATGGATGCAATTACATTTTAATTCAAATATTACGAGTTTGCCTAAGTAGCTATAACCCACTATACCCATCATCATGACTATCAATTTGCATAAAGTAATTGTTAATTTCATTATGGAGCGTGAATGTTATGAAATAGATCTATTTGGTAGTAACAATCCCCGTTCGGGCAAGTAGCCACTTCTAAGTTTACCGGTGGTCGGAAACGACGAATGTTAAACCATTTGAAATCATAGAGGTTACGGGTTGAACATCTACATAGGCACCATCATTCCATATGTACTTTGATATACATACATTGTTTAGCTTCGGTGTCATGAGCTTAGTGCATTTCGTAATATATTTTTGTGATATTGTATTCGTTACTTTATTACAGGGAAATCTTGCTATCCGCTTCATTAAATTTATAAACCTATAAATTCACCAACATTATTGTTGACAGTTTAAACATGTTTTCTCAGTTAATAAGTGTGCAAGTCCAAGGATACATTGGATGTCGTCTTTGAAGTCATATTATCCATAAAGATTTTATATGCATTAATTTTGGGTAATTGACATGTTGTGAAATCTTTACTTTTTAAGTTAAACAAGTTAAGCTATGGACTTTTGTAACTAAACCGATTATGAAATCCAAATGTATCAGTTTTCCAAACGAAAAAAACCCCTTTCTTATAGAGGTCGTTCTCATTTCTTGTGCTATTAATCTATGAAGTAATACCCCCAGAACATCACATTCTGTTGTGGCCCAATTTGGGGGTGTTACACAGCCCGCACAATGTTGATTTATTCAAAAGCTCTGTTATTCTTATGGGAAGAAGTCGTTGCTACCACATGTTATACCCAAAATCGTTCCATCACACGTCTTTTGACACTGCAAAAAAACCCCCCCCCCACACCATATGAGCTTTTACATGACAAACTTCCCAATTTATCATTTTTCCATGTATTTGGTGCACTCTGTCATCCGACAAATGATAGTAAGAACTTAGGTAAGTTACAACCAAAGGCTGATATTGGAATTTTCCATGGCTATGCACCCACATAGAATGCATTTCAAATTTACAACTGACGTACCATACGAATCAATTTGAGAACAAATCAATGTAAGATTTTGGATAAGCAAATCTGATGGCTTTTTAAACACAGCATTCAGGACCCGCGCTTCATGGATAATGACTCCCTGCAATAATCAGTTCAAGACTCAAGCCAAACCCTCCTGCTTCAACACCGTTTGTATCACCGTTCAAGAAGTTGTTGTAACTTTGTTTCAATCGTTGTTGATGAATACTCAACTGTCCAACAAGTGTTGATTGCCCAACCCTTGAAGTTATTACTCTAATTGCTGAAGTAGTAGCTCTAAAACCCGCTGCATCAACCGGTTCACCTTCCTCAAAACTTGTTGAACAAGATGCACCATCACTTAGTAACTCACAAACAACACCTGAAACTCAATCTCCTATCATTCCTAATGATGTTGAAGAAGACAATCATGACTTAGATGTTGCACACATGAATAACGATCTGTTCTTTGGTATTCCAATTCTAGAAAATGATTCTGAAGCATCTTCTTCTTCGGATGTTATTCCTACTGTTGTGCAAACTGCTGCTCCAAACTCAGAACACGTTACCAAATGGACCAAGGATCATCCTTTAGAAAACATCATCGGTGAACTCGAAAGACCTGTTTCCACAAGACTCCAACTCTATGAACAAGCTTTATTTTGTTACTACGATGCCTTTCTCACATCAGTTGAACCAAAGAACTATAAAGACGCATTAACTCAAGCATGTTGGATTGAAGCAATGCAAGAGGAGCTACATGAATTTAAATGTCTTGAAGTCGGGGAACTAGTTCCTCGTCCAAATAAGGTGATGGTTATTACTTTAAAATGGATCTACAAGGTGAAACTTGATGAATTAGGAGGAATTCTAAAGAACAAGGCTCATTTATGCTATCGTAGTTACCGTCTAAGAAAGGGATTAATTTTGAGGAATCCTTTGCTCCAGTGGCTAGACTTGATGCTATTCGAATATTCCTCGCATATGTTGCTCACATGAATATGATCGTCTACCAAATGGATGTTAAGACGGCATTCTTGAACAACATTCTACGCGAAGAAGTTTATGTCAGCCAACTGGACGGGTTTGTGGATCAAGACAATCTGAATCATGTGTATAAGCTTAAGAAGGCTCTCTATGGGTTGAAACAAGCTCCTCGCACGTGGTATGATCTATTGTCGAAGTTTCTACTCTCTCAGGAATTCTCTAAAGGGACCGTGGATCCCACATTGTTCATCAGAAGACAAGGCAAAGATATTCTCCTAGTACAAATTTATGTTGATGATATTATCTTTGTGTCTACTACACCTAAACTATGTGATCAATTTTCAAAAATAATGTGTTCTAAGCTTAAGATGTCGATGATAGGCAAAATATCATTTTTTCTAAGACTACAGATTTCACAAAGTCCCAAAGGCATCTTTATAAACCAGTCTAAATATGCTCTAGAATCTTTGAGAAAATATGGTATGGAATCTAGTGACCCCGTGGATACTTCCATGGTGGAGAAATCCAAACTAGATGAAGATACACAAGGGAAAGCAGTGGATCCCACACACTATCGTGGAATGATTGACACCCTTATGTATCTTAAAACAGTCAGTAGAAACCAGACCTTACATTTGTTAAGCATGTGTGCCCGTATCATACAAAGCCCCCACCGAAAGAGCACCTCCATGATGTAAAAAGGATCTTTAAATACCTATGAGGAACCGTAAATTGGGGGCTCTGATATTCAAAGGATTCTTCTATTGCTCTAACAGCTTATGCAGACACTGATCACGCAGGTTGCCAAGATACTAGACAAAGTACTTTTGGATGTATGTAATTATTAGGAGACAGACTTGTTAGTTGGTCATCAAAAAGGCAGAAAAGCGTTGTGATATCTAGTACAGAAGCTGAATATATTGCCATGTCTGGCTGTTGTGCTCAAATCCTTTGGATGAGATCACAGCTTACCGACTATGGCCTTGGATTCAATAAAATTCCAATGTACTGTGATAACAAAAGCGCTATTGCCTTATGCTACAACAATGTTCAACATTCTCGATCAAAGCATATTGACATCAGATTCCACTTCATCAAAGAGCAAGTGGAGAATGGTGTGGTAGAGCTTTACTTTGTCACACAGAGTATCAACTAGCGGACATCTTCACTAAAGCCCTATGTAGAGAAAGAATTGAATTTCTTATCAACAAGTTGAGAATGCGAAGTTTTACGCCTGAGACACTAAAACAGTTGGCAGAGGAAGCTGAAGAATAGTGGTGGTAAATATTTAAATATCCTGTATAATATGTATAAAAATATTACACACCATAAAATAACAAAAAGATTTTTTCATTTTCAGAAATTTTTTCTAAAAACAAAATACAAAAATATATAATCTTTAAAACCAAAGAAAAAATTAAAAATCAGAAAAATATAAAAAGAGGTAATAATGGCATGTCTTCTGAAAATCGATAACATTTACGGTCTTAGAAATGTCATTCAATAATGATACGAGGCTGTAAATAAAGTTCAAGCAGAAGTTCCAAATGTTTTCAAAACATGCCGAATGGCTTGCTATTATTTCAGATAGCAACCCGGTCATCATCTTAAAGGCAAGTATTTCAAAAAGAAAACTTGACCTTATAACAGGAATTTATTCTCGGGCATGGTCTACTTTACAACCATGCAAAGGCATGTGTTTACTTTCCAACATAACCCGTGCTCTCTATATACCATAAGTGTACGTGTCAGTGCGCTTATGTGTCAAAATAAGAGAAATCTTATCTTATTGGTAAAAAGTTATCTTTCAAAATGAATCAGTCTCTTCAGGAATCTCACAAAAGGATTTTAAAAGCAAATTCAGCCACTCAAACTATAGCTACAGCTCTTTAAATAAAAAACGGGTCAATATTTGAGGGGGAAGTGCCATTAAATAATCTTTTAAAATGGTCTTTCAAAATAAGTCATGGAATAAACGGATAAGGTTTTTATAATGAAGGATTATAACTTAAAGGGGAGTTAATGTATTTTAAATACAAGGGCTTTAGATGTCATTTGTTACAAATTTTAGGGACTTATTGTAATATAAGACTTAGTGAGTATAGGCTTTAAACTGCATTCGATCAATATTGCTAACACCTCATAGTTGTAAAAGACTTAGAAATGTTTGGAAATACTTTCATAGTTTTAAAAGCCTTAAAGTAGATTCTCACGGAATAGATTTAAGCTTATTTATTCTTCAAACACGATCTCGAGTATGTGTGCGTACAAGGTTTTGCTGAATCCGACATGTCGAAACCAGCAAGGGGGAAGAAGTAGATGTATACTTGATAGTGTCCTTGGGCCTTTTTTTAAGGTTAGCTTCTTGTCTTTTGAGGTTAGCTTCTTTGATTTTAGGCCTTCATAAATGCTTTCTGGTGCACTATTTCTAATCAACATGTGAAAGAGACATCTCGTCATTAGTTAGTATGCATCATTTGAGTCCCTAGAGGGAAGTGTTTGGAGAATAATTATTTAAAATATGAGAAAAGCTCTTACTGATTGAATTAATGTTTTACCTGACCGGTCAATCTTTAAGCTTATTCTTAAAAGAAGTAGAAATATTTGATAAAAGTGGTACACATAGGTATGATGATTCCTTTAGCTAGTTAGTATCATGTAGGAAGAAATGTCTACTTCCGAGACTTAATTGACTTTGTAGTTATCATTTCGACTATATAGAGGACTTAATTGTCTACATCCGGGACTTAGTTGACTTTGGAGTTACAATTCATATCATCACTATCCTGAAGAGAGAAATGCGCTCATCCGGGACTTAATTGACTTTGGTGTTGCGGTATAAAATTCTTAAAAGGGGTTAATGTGTACTTGTCGGATTCTGACGTTTAACATAAGACGTGCTTGATAAGGCTTGCAAGAAAGTTCTGAATCTACTGAAGAAAGGATTGCTGGTTTAGGGGGGAGCTAAGACAACATCAACACCGACACCACCAACCATACAAGCTCATGTTACATATGTATCTGAATCTGTTTCATCCTTAAAGTTTGAAGCAAAGACTTTCATAACTTGGAAATAAAGTTGAAGCAATGCTGAAGAGTGCTTGGACATAGAAAGATCAATAACAACCTCTTGATGGAACAATTTAAGGGAACTTAAGAATGTTGTTGGTAGGAGATTGTGCTAGGATGACCTACGACTATGGGAAAGGACCATATGATTTATCATGTGTTGTTCTCATATATAAGGTCAAACCTCGTAAATAATATAAACTTGTGAATTTGTATATATGTAGTGTAGACTTTATGGTGATAATAAGGAGTGCTCGAGTACAAAATTTTCAAGAATTTCTTAGTAAATTCAAAAAATTTCAAATTATTGTACTCAGCACTGTCTTATATACCCTCAATTATTGAGGGGGAGCATTAAAATGTTCCTTATATGGCTTGTGAATAATCAAAACATTTCTCTCCCCAAGTGCATAAATTTTAATCTCTTGGTATCTAAAATATCAAGAGACTTGACATTTTTGATAAGGGGAGAAAAATGAGATTAAAATACATGGCTACTAATAACGTAATCTTAAGAACTCAAGTGTACGCTCACCCTATATGTGCTAAACTCTTTCGATTATGATGCACATGTTAAGATGGAGCTTTTAGTGATGATGAAAAACTCTCAAAGTGTAAATCTTTTGATATTTATATCAAACACTTTGATTAAACTTTTCAATGATTTTGGAAGGATTGTGATGAAATACCTAAAAGACCGACCATGTACTTAAATTTTATAGAGTTATAAGGCGGTTAGGCATAGGTATTCAAATCCCATGATCTAGCCAAAACCAGAGGGATCTACACAGGGATATCCACTAGTTAGTGTAGAAGTCCTTAGGTATGATACAAAAGGAGAAAAGTGAGAATTAGGAATAATGCCGACTGAGATGGAGCTAACACTGGAACAAACCCAACAAGGTGTTAGTTATGAAGTCTCGGTAAGCATTGAAGGGGTTGAAGAATGAAAAAGAAATGTAAGGATAAAGGGTGAAAAGAAAGAAGCCCTCCATACACTTAGGCAGAAACCGGGTCAATACATAAACTGTCGGAAACACTAAGCTGTTGTCTGACATTGAAGACAGTCATGGACCCAGTGACGCTATGCACAACCCTCCCTAGCCACTCAAGGTCTCTCAACAGACTCTTGTTTCATTTCTCACGGAGATTACACGCATTTCTATCAACTTTCTCACTCCGAGTTAGTTGATATTGAAAAGGTGGCAGTCTGCTCCAGCCTCCGATCACTAAAACCAAAGTGCACTATTGAGTCTAGAGCCAAAAGAGATCATCTATAAATCTCATTAGGACACTTGTCAAAATTATGCTTGCTATCTCACACAATGTGAATAACGAGAAATATATAAAGAGTCCTACGCATTATCCTTGTGATTTTGCTAGAACATCCGAGTGATACTTAAGTATTCACAGTGAAGATGGAAATCCTGCTTGAGCCAACATCAAACAAGCTCATGGTAGGTGACTTGTGCGATTCTATATGAATCAAACTTGTGACAACTGGAAAGAAATAATGGTGCGATTCCATAAGAATTAAACTTGTTCCATGTTATGTAATTGACGATTGATGATGAATTTTGAAATGATTAACACTCTCGATGTGTCACAAAACCACTTTAGCAAGTGACACGTCGATTGATTTTCAAATTGATTTTTCTATTCAATCGGTGAGACTTCGTCTTACTAGTTCACTCATACCGTGTTGTCTGCTTTGAGACGCTCCGATAATAAGAACGGCTAGTGCAGCTGCGAAACCCTGTCAAGGAGATTCTTCGGAATTATACCTGATCACAAGCAGTATTTATACTGATCAACGGGGAACCGTGGTTATTGTAACCATATTCGATGAAGTAACAAAGACACTCTCGTCCATATCTGTTGATTGTCACTAACCTAAACCTGTAGGTACTCCCGACGATTGGTGCAGCTGATTCCTGACGAGTCACGATTCATAGCCACATGCTCATACCCGACCGACAAAAATAAAGACAGCATGAAAGCTCAAGTACATGTTTCAAGACTTCCGCTACTCAGATACCGTACATCTTTTGTTGGAAGTTGAACGAAGTATTAAAGTAAAGAATTTCAAGAAGTTTCATCACTCTGATACCGAACGTCTTTCTCGAAGTGACGAAGTGTTATAGTTAAAGAACCTCAAGAAAGATGCATTATTAAAGCTTTTCAAGATAGCGTATCAAGAAAGGTATGAGCATGTCAGTCTAGAAGTCACAAGTTCACAAGATGGCATAGTTTACAAGATGGCGAAACGAGATTATGCTTGGTTGATGATCTCAAGGTGTTCAAGATCACATTCTCACATTCAAGACAAGCTATGGAACAAGCTCAAGACCTAAAGTCTATGATCACTACATTAATTCACAAGTTAATGATTGATGTTAAAGACTACGAGCTCAAGACTAAAGTCGAAGCATAGTATGCTTAGTTTAATTTTTTGTAAATTGGAGTGACCTCCCTTATGGGGAGATTGTTGAAAAACACGAAAAGTATCTCGTCACTTCCAATACTAGTGTTGTCAAAGCACCGGTAGTTACCCAATATATGATTTATAATCTAATAGGGCCAAAAGGCCCATGGAAAGCCCACAAAGCCCTTCCATGGCCGGCCATAGGTACTATATAAACACCTCTCCATGCCTTGGAGAGGTTGGTTGGTTGGTTGTATTTTTCACACACTAAATGCATTCTTTCCGTTTACTTTCCTCGCCCTGGAAATACATACTTCCTTCCACTTTCTCACTCTAGTTCTTATATAGTTCAAAGATTACTTAGTTTCTATAGAATAAAAGACGAATGAATGACAGCATTCTAAACAATAATGAATGGAAGAAATCTGACTATGGAAACCCCCTCAACACTGCTACTAGTTCATTCTTCAAAGCCCATGACGAAACAGACCATTGAAATGGTGAATGATCTGAGACAATGAAAGCATAAAGAAGACAATAAGGATGATGAGCAACCTAATAAAAGGATATGCAAAGCCGAGAAGTTTGAAGCTATAAAATATTCACTAGGACCTAACGAAGAATACATTGCTATAAGAAGATGTGAATATAATACTTGGGAAAGAAACGAAGATAGTATGTCTCAAATCTACCAAGAAATTTTTTAGAAAAAGGACAACAGATGGAAGGTTACACGCACCGAATAAAGAAAGCTGGAAAGAAAAAGTCTAACTTAAAGACTAGCTGAAAGAAAAGTGATTCCCAGGAGACAACCTGGATTGTTATTTATTTTTATCGAGTATGTCTTCCCAGACATCAATACGGCGTATCCGCTCCATACCATACAGTGTATTGAATGTCTAGACGTTATCAGTCCTTTATTTTTATGCACTTTAAACATTATTGTCAGTTCTGTCAATACGGCGTATTCATGAATACGATACGGCGTATTCAGCAGACTGACCCGTATTTAGATACTTTTTACAGGTTTCTCAATACGGCGTATTCCAGTTTATGGATACGGCGTATTGGTCTCATGTACAGTTTATTTAGCTTATTTAAGTAACCGTAGATACCCGAGATAGGATTTTGCATGTTTTTCCTATATTTTGCTCATGACCTCGCTCAAAAGAAATTGATGAAGTTGGTGAAGTATCGATCATCTAGAATCCTGTGTGTGTTGTAGTCATGCTGGTATCCAAACACATTTACATCATACATTCTTGCTCATAAACTCAACATGGAGAATCTACCGAGCAAAATATCAGGGGAGTTTCTCATTCTAATTCTTTTAATTCCCATTTTTATTGTTTTATCCATACAACGAGTACGTTGTATAATTCAAGTGGGAGGATAGGAATTAGAATGCATACTTGTCCTATTTTTCACATTAAAATGCTTAAATAATGCTCAGATTTAAAAAAAAATAAGCATACTTTTGTGAAATTACTAGTTACGTAACCCGTACACATTAACCCTTATTAGATATTATGAGGATTTAACCTTATCCGTTTCCAAATGTTTACCTAAATCCACAAAAAATATGAGTAGTGGCGTAAAGTTGTAGACTTTAGAATAAGGATGGCACTCGTGGCTAATGGGTACGGGTATCTCAAACCCATCACTACCTACATAGATTTTTTCTCACCCACCACCCACTCGTCACCCACTAGTAGGTATAACTTTTTACCCATGCCCATGCCCATGCCCGCGGGTACCCATTGCCTGTGGGTTAGTGAAAATGCAATAAAATTACAAAACGATGATATGAAAACTAACTACGAAACTACGTTACAAGACACCATATCATATTTTCCAAATACCGAGTTCACAAAATACTTAAAACACGTGTCTGAAACTAGCAAATAAAATGTCATTACACCAAATAATATGTCTGAATTGAAATGTATAATGTATATATCTTTGAAGAAATGAGTTTGCGGGTACACGCAAGGTTATATAGGCGAGTACACCCATGGGTATTTTAGATGGGTACACCCATGATGGGTATACATTACCCGTCACCCACCTGTCACCCGCCGATGGGTATAATTTTTCACCCATGACCCACCCACGGGTGAAAATTGATGAGATTACCCACCCATTTACATGCGAATACCTTAGGTTATGGGTTTTTTCTCACCCATTTCCATCCCTACTTTAGAACTTGGTTTGGTATATCTATTCGTGACCACAATAATGAGTGCTATGGATTTAGATGGAGTAACTTGTTTAAATTGGTAAATTTTTAAGATTACACCCAAAAAGCCTATACATGTTGTTTATTAACTAACTACACTGGTTAGTTAAATCCTCGTATAGACCCTTTGTTTACTCTCACTATAAGAGTATGATACCCCTAGAAAAACCCGTAGAGCTAATCCTTTGGGAATTACACCAATTGTTTGTTTCGTTACACCTTTAGACGTTAGCCTACCCTGTTAGATTAAGTCCATTTATCAGTTGCTAGTTGCTTAAAGTGTAAAGTATGTATTTCCCGAGTCTTGTGTCAATTTTCTATCTTTGGTACGGTTGGGAAGAAATTTGCACATTGCAAATGGGAATGTATAAAGTAGTCAAAACTCTTGTATTTTTACTACCAACATAATTATTGGTACGTTCGAAGAATGAAGAATTGCCGAAGGAATTATCCGAAGTTATTATGATCGTGAAGATGGTGAAATTACATCGAGTTTCATTGTGTAGTATAGTGTAGTCAAAAAGAAAAAAATTGAAAAAAAACTAGAAAAATCGCAACAAAAAAGATGAGGAAAGTTTGAAGATAATCGTTTCGCAAAAGCTTAGACCGAATAAATTATATGAAGGATCAATTATTCGTTAATACGTCCTATAAGTCACCGATGTAGAGTATTGTATAAAGTGGTAGATATCGCCACTTGTCTTGTAAAAGTATGTAAAGTATGGGATAATTGAGAAGTTGACCGTTATGGGAACGCCAATGATCAAGACGTTTGTAAATAGTTGTGTCTTTCTCATGGTAACGGTCGGGAAAAAGTGTCTAGCAACTTATATCTTAGACCTAGTCTATTTATTTCGTAATTTTTATTTAACAACAATTTATTTCCCTTTCCTAATCATTAACCATGGGTTTTATGCAAATGAGGATGTGATCGAGCATCAATGTATACTCCATCGTTACGACCATGTATGCATGTCTCAGCTGCCTTGTTGGTTTATTACTATTTTTGAAAGTTAGAAGATCCTTACACTATATCATTCTTCATCCTAACCCTTGGTTAAACTCGAATGAGGATGTGATCGAACACACATGTCTATTCCGTCGTTACGGCCATGTATATGTGTCTCAGGTGCCTTGTCGGTGTGGTACTTTTGGTGAAAGATTGTAGAATGATCAACCCTAAGCCTTATAATAAAAACCCATTTTACCTTTATAAACTTGTTACTCCTTAGCTCTAGTGGTGGATATTTGTATCCTTTCCAAGCTTATGATACAATACTCGTCACGACCGAGCAATTAAGTGAATTAGTTACATGTTACCACATAGATTAGTTGAGTGATTTGAGTGTTTTCATCATCCTATTTCATGAGGTATTTGGTTGTGTACTTGTAATAGATCAAATAAATGCTTAAACGGAAAAATCCTTATGGATACATTTTCATAAACTTCTAAAGGCTACTTGAGGAAAAGTAGGATTCAAATGGGGGGATATTTGATGACATCAAATAACGTCTATTTTATAGCATCATTTATCCCATGTAATTAACCCATTTTGTATAATTATTGCAAAGAATTGTTACTTAATCGTTTGTATTTGAGATTTGCAGTAATTATGGAGTACTTGGTAAAGATTAACTAAAATGCACGCATTCTGGAGCTTAAACGAAGATAATTTGAAGATTACTGTTCTAACAACCAATACGCCGTATCCATCAAGGAAGATATGGCGTATCTGTGCCTGCACTCACCAAAGATCACGAAGGAAACAAGATCCAATACGCCGTATCCAGGAATAACCAGTACGCCGTATTCAAGCTATATGGAAATAAAATATTTTGGAAGATATCAAACGTGGTTCCTACTCTAAGAAATCCCTAATACGCCGTATCTAAAACTTTGGATACGCTGTATCGACCTTTTTCCAAACCTTATACATAAAAAACTCAAAAACAAGTTTAAAGTATGCTAAATCATATTCTCGATACCTAAACCATAAAAGTCGATTTTTAGAGGAGAAGAAGAGCAGAAGAGGTCTTGCAACGCGATTAATTCCATAGGAGACAACGTGTAATTTCTTATACTCTTGTAATCATTTAGTTTTTGGTATCATTCGTTAGCTCGGCTAATTTTCCTTGGCTAAATAATAACTTTTGTATTGATTATGATGTTTGAAGGCTAATACCTTCGGGTATTAGCCATTATTATGAAGATCTTAATGTTTGGTTTGTTTATCTCAATTTCTTAATTTATCATTGATTGCTTGTTTATGTTAATTAATTAATACTTGTTTACGTGCTTAAATATGCGACCTATCATTCAATTGGGTCTAGTCCTACATATTTAATATGCTGCAACTTTGGTGTTGTTTGGGTGTAGGCTAAAATTCCAGGAAAGCTCTCCATATTGTAATTTATATATATATAATCATAGGATCACAAATATTGTTCTATCCTTGCCTTTAGTTTAGTGAGCTTAGTTAGGCCACAAGGTGACCTTGGTATCAACGAGTACGTTCTTATTCCATTGGTAAGGAGTCGGGCAGTAGACTACTAGTATATAAAGATCCGTTAAGTAGTAAGTAGGTAAAGTCTCCATGAGCTAGGTTTTAACAAGATCACCATTGCTTTAATCCCTAAGATAGATTATATTCAGCAAATAAGGATGCTTTATGCAGATACGTTTAATTGTGACAGAATTCTTCGTATCTAGGTCTTAGGAAGAAGTACCGCATAAGTCTTAAGAATGATATGCCGCCTCGAGATAAGTAATCATTGCACTAAATAAATAAACCAATGTTCTAATTGGATTAATAGTGGTTAATACATTTTTCTTATATTTGGCTTGACAGCTCTTTTATCTTCTGTTAAATTGCTTGTGTGTGTTTGAGTATCTTGATTTGGTTTTAGTCACCACCAAACCTGTGCCAGTCTCTCAGGCTGAAAAACCCCCTTATCCATTAGATTTAGGATCAACATAGGTTTAGCATATATTAGACTAACTTAGATTAGAAAAACCAAAGTATTAATAAATTGAAAGTGTTTCTCGCTTTTAGTGATCGACACCCTACTTACCACGAAACTACCACCGTCCGGGTACACTGCCCGTTAAAGTGTTTTTTTTGTTAAGTTGGTAAAATATAAATTTAAAACTTGAATAATAATTTACAACCATACGACGACAGCACATCAAGTTTTTGGCGCCGTTACCGAGGAGTGAAAATTTAATCTTGATTTTTATTTGATATTTTGGTTTTGAACATTAGATTAGATTTAACCCTTAAAATTAGTGTAGTTTAGAATAGTTTATATTCCTGTTTGCTTGCTTATTGTGTTTATACGACGTATTCAGTTTACTGAATACGACGTATAAGTTATTTGATAGTTTTCTGCCCTAGTAAGTTTATTACAGGATGGATGACCAAAACATTACTATGGAAGAATACACCAGGCTCGAAGAAGAAAAATCTCGAAAACGTGGGAAAGTGTTTAATTAGGAAACTGCTAAGTATGGTAAGATCTGGTATGATGAAGACGTTTACGACCTCGGACCCGTTGAAACCGAATTCCCAGCTATAGTTTTCAATGATAATTTAAGATTGAATGAAACACTCTTTTGTGAACCCACGGTAAGTTCTCTTAACAAAAATAAAATTGACTTTAGAATATCGTTTGACGAATCCGACGATGAAGATTACACAGTAGTTTTTGATAAAAACTCGTTTTCTTATAAAATAATTTCTACCAATGATTTGAAAATGGATTCGGAAAATGATAATGAAAAAGTTAATATGCCTTTGTTTCCATCACCCGGTCCTTTGGTCAGTTGTAGTGATGATTTAGACTTCTTTAAAAAAATTTAGAATGAATTTCCAGCCATTGTTTACAATGATGCTCTAACATCTAAATTAGATTTCTCAACTGAAGCCACTTTATGCCCTCAATGTATCGATGAATTCGATTTAAAAGATGAAACACCATTGTCCAAATATGATGAAGTGGAACAAAACGTTTTGTATTTTAATGATTTATTCCCCTTCAACATAATTTATCCCGATGATCAAAAATCAGATAAAGACAATGATGATAATGAAATCGATATGATACAATCTTCGGGGGGTAATGAGAATACATGTAACGCCCCGACCCTAAAGGGTAGAAGTATTACAAATATGGTGTGACATCAAAGGCATACATAATCATAACACAAGCATAAACAGCGGAAGTCTTAAATAAATACCAAAGGAAAATAAGTCAACATAACTTAAGGTACATAAGTTCTCAAAGGACAAACAATCAAACGAAAATAACCCGAATAACGTATGTCTCGCAAAAAGCCAAACAAACATATATCAAAACGAAGATCTCCCTTAGGGTAATAAGTCCACACTCAGCACTCACATCCCTGAAGCCAACCCCATACTAGCTTAGATACCTGCCGCAGAAAAGAAAGTGCGGCTGAGCTTTTACAATGGCCAGTGAAAGATTATATTATAATCGAACGCTAAAGATACGGGAAATAAAGGATACGATTATAAGGTGCCAAAGGATATCACAAGATATGATCAAGGAATAAAAAAATATAAGGTAAGACAAATCAGAAGTCAATTCATAGTGTAAGGTAAGATGAATTAGAAAGTCAAATCGAGTCCAATTACCAAGCCCAAACAAATCATATCATAGTAACCATGGAGTCGCGAGCTCCAAAATTGTGAAAGACGTGGAATGCACCCAAAACATCAGCCACCATTTATACATATTCATCAAGTCATAATCCATCGAATACTAAACAAATCTAGGGTGCATCCATACGCCCCTTATTAAACCAAATAATAATCTTCATACGCGCATATAATTATAGAACATGGGGGTCGGTGGTGAGAAATCACTCACCCACACATGAGTCTGACAAAGGAGCATCCAATGACTCGGCCATTGTTACCTTCATCCGGCTAGAGGGAAACAAATAGGTGCGCTCGGGTTCTCAAACTCGAAGGGTTCAAAGCAAAGTAATATCAAAGTTCATTTCAAGAAATTCATAGCAAAGGTTCAATGTCAAAGGTTCATATATCAAAGGTAGCCCCATATCAGGAATTCAGATAAAACATTATAACAGATCATATAAGAGAACCAAGATAAAAGGCTCAGGCAAAGGTAGCCAATCACATACAGAAATCCAAGATAGAGAGGTATATGTCATGATGGAAACCTTAACGATAAGGTTAGAATATCTTGTAACGTTATTCGAAGCTAAAGCCAATATCAAAAGAAAAACCACAGGAATATCAAAATCACTCCTCTTGACCGAACCTAAGAAATGTGAATTCGATGTACAAACCATTCATTTATAGTTTCTCTCCATTTTTAGTAACTTTCCATTTTTAGTAACTTTCCATTTTTAGTAACTTTCCATTTTTAGTAACTTTCCATTTTTAGTAAGTTTCCAAAATTAAGTAATATTTTATTTTGAGATTCTTATTATAGTATTTTGATTAGGTTAGGGATCGTCCTTGAACATTGTGTCAACCTTTAGAAGTTTAGGGTTAAAATGACAAACTTTCCATTATTTTAGGTTTAATATACAATTCAACAATTTCAAGGTAAAAAGTCCTTGTAAATATCAAAGTTTCACAGTTTATTCAGATTATACCTTCCATTTTAAATTTACAAGTCTACACCCTTTATTTACACAATTTACTATTTAGCCCTTTTTGTTATATTAATTATATAAACAATATCTTTAATTATCCCATATTTACAAAACAGAGGTCTTATAGATTCAAATATGATCATAATTCAGACTTTATACATTAAATACTGACCAAACCTTCCACTTTTCAGAATTTACAATTTTAGTCCCTCTATTTTAATTAATTAATTTCTAATTACTTATTATATGTAATTAACCATTTTAATCCAAAATAATATCAATATGACATTTTATACCCCCCAACTTATTTTATACAGATTCAGAGTTATCTAATAAACATTTTTAACATAGACCTCATAGTTTCCGAAATTACAAATCACCCCCCCCTATATAGCCTTAAAATCAATAATCGGTAACAAAATAAATCAACAAAACCCCTTCCTAATTTATTTTTCCAATCACAAACACAATTATTACCCAATCATTAGCATTAAATGAACCTGTAAAAATTAGCAAAACCTAACCCTAATTCGTTTAAACCATTTTCTTTCCTTTTTCTTTCTATTCGCAAATCGGCCAACACAATAAATCCCAAATAAATTTTTTTAAGCCTTTCCTAAATTTATCCAACATTTTATGCGAGTTACATATGATCTAAACAACCTTAGAAAAATATAAAATCAAGTGTACAAACATTATTTAGCCGATTTCACAATTAGTTTAAAATTAGGGTTTCGAATTCATTTTAATTCATACGATCAATATAACATGTATGATTATTTTTATTACGCATATAATGGATTAAAATGATGAAAATTGAGATACAAATTACCCTTGATGATCCTTGATGATTTGAATGATTTTTGATTAATCGGCTAGGTTTATTCGAATAAAAACGATACCACGATCGAACCAAGCTTTACACAATCTTTCCAATATTTTTCCCACCTTCCTTGTCCTCCAAAACACCTTAGAAAAATCTTCCTAGCCCTTGGAAAAATTTTGGTGCCACCTCTTTTGGATTTTAGGGTTTCGGTGTGTTTTGTTTTTAGGTTTAACAAAATAAAATGCATAAAAGAAATATAATAGGTATTTTGGCCGAATTTTTGGGCTTCTAAATAGACTAAATCAGATTTTTAATCTTGCCCAATATATTTTGTCATTATCCTAATTTATTTAATTTAATTGTAATGTATACATAAATAAATATAGTTAATTCGGCTAATATATATATATACATAAGTATTAATTATTTTTCTTATACAATACAAGGTATTTTAATCTTACATAAATTTAATAATTGTCATATGTTGTATTTTTATAATTTCTAGAATTAGTAAAATGAATTTTAAGCCTGCTTTTAGGAAATTTTCTCTGCATTAGGGGTATTTTGGTAATTTTACACTTGTTGAGATTTTTAGGTTTTACAAACTTCTTCCCTCAAAAAAAAAATTTCGTCCTCAAAAATTGAAATGAACGGATGAAACGAAACTGAGAACCGAAACTGAAAACATCCGAACTAGTCATAACAGATATGAGGATAACTAGCTCGCCATAGACTCTTCGGATCTCCCAGGTAGCCTCAACGCCTCTGGAGTGATTCTTCCAAAAGAATCTTCACAAAGGATTAACTTTGTTTCTCATGACTCTCTCTTGCCCGATCGAGAATGCGATTTAGTTTATTCGGACAATGACATATCAGGCTGAATCTCGACTCAAAAGGGGATCAGATGCGAGACATGCAATGGATTGATAATGGTTCTATCCCTCAAAAGATTAATACATGAAAGACATCGTGACAGTGCGATTAGAACTGCCGGAGGAAAAGCGACAGTTGATACTAAACCTTCCAATACGTTCCCAAAATCTCAATCAGACCGCATGATCGAGGACGGCGCTTGCACTTGATCCCAAATCGTTTTATCCTTGAAGGGCGGGAAACCTTCAGAAATACACGATCTCCAACTTGAAACTCTAAGTCACGTCGATGCTTATCAGCATAACTCTTCTGTCCGATCTAGCCTCTTTCAGCTTCTCCTAAGCAACAACCACTTTCTCATTAGTAATCTCGTATGAGCTACGGATCCTTCAATCAAGTTCCTACTTCATCCCAGTAGCAAATAGTGTGTGCTCGCATTTTCTACCATACAAAAGCTCGACAACGGTGCTGCCTTCGATGCTAACATGCAATATTATTGTAGGCAACTCCTTCAAGCCACAAATATTCATCCCAACTACCTGTCCATTCCAAAAAGCACAAGCCCTCAACATATCTTCCAAAGTCTGAATGGTCCTCTCTGACTGACCATCGGTTTTGAGGCATGAAAATGCTTTGTACTGAACTTAAAGTCGAACTTCCCCAAGCTTTCTGTAATCCTTTCCAAAAACAAGACGTCAAACTTTGGATTCTGTCGGAACACAATAGAAGTCTGACCAGTACCATGCTGCTCTAACAATCTCCGTTCAAAAAATCTACCGCCAACTTACTAATACCATAGTTTCTTCCGAATGGGTTAAGAAATGAGCCAGACTTGGTTAGCCGATCAAAACAACCACCCCAAATCGCATCATGTCTTTTTATGATAAGTTGTAGGCAAACAGTAACGAAATCCATGAGAATCCTCATCCCATTTTTCCACAATAGGTATCTCGCAACGGCTGTAACAAACCCAATAGCCCTCAGATGTTTAATTTTGACCTACCACTGACAAGTCTTACTATTTGGATTACAACGTAGCCACATCTTGTGCTTCATGCCGTTCCACTAAAAGTACTGTTCAAATCTCTGCTACATCTGGGGTTTGAAACCTGGCCATGAATAGAAAATGGATAGAACTATGACGCTTCTACTCTGTCATAACTTCTCGTGAAGTGCCTGATCATTAGGAAAATAGCCTATCTTCAAACCATACATACACTTGTCATCATCGACCCCTGAACTCAGTATGTTTAACGTCTTCAACATTCGCACAATCGCCCACAAACTCACGTGTCCCTTTGAGCTTCTTTGACTCGTGTATGCTAGCATGAGGTTTATAGATCTATCCTCATACGTCGCCCAATAGCCACCAGAAACTCGTACATATAGTCAACAACCAAACGCTCTAAATCACGAAGGATTTATGCGAATCAAAATAAGCATATCATCCTAGATTTTCAACTAAGTGCCGTCTGAGCAACCACATTAGCCTTGCCCGGATGCGTACTGGATGTTAGTGTCAATAATCTTTCAGATAGTTCAACCATCTTCTCTGTCTCATGTTAAGTTCTCGCTGATGTAAAAAATATATTTGAGACTCTTATGATCTGTAAATATATCAAAAGCTTCACCATACAGATAGTGTCTCCAGATCTTCAATGCAAAAACCACGGCAGCTAACTCAAGATCATGGGTTGGATAATTTACTTCATAAGGCTTCAGCTGTCTTGAAGCGTAGGCGATCACCTTCCCCGCGTTGCCATCAAGACTCACAAAACCCAACCTTTCTTCGATGCATCCACTGTTATTTGAAAACCAAAGGGAAGGAACCTGATGGAAGAGTCAATATCAGGCAAGACACCAATCTTGTTTCAAATCCTCAAAACTCTCCTGTGATCATCATCCACACTATCCTTCTTACCTTTCTCATCAGTCTGGGTAAGAGGTTAAAGCCTTAATCGGGAGAGAAAGAAACCCTCAACAAAATGTCGGTAATAGCCAGCAAGCCCCAGAAAAACTTCTCACTTCCGTCACGTAGTAGGTCTTGGCCATTGGTGTTGCTTCATCTTTGATCGGATCCATAATGATGCCGTATGCCAGTACAATATGACCAAGGAACGCGACTTACTGTACCAGAATCGCACTTCGAAAGCATCGCAAAACAACTTCTTCTGTCTACGAATCTCCAACACAATTCGTAGAAGATGTTCGCTCATGCTCTTCTCTCAGACTTGGAGTAAATGAGGATGTTGCTCGATGAAAACAATAACGAATTATCAAAGGTTAACTGTGGGAAATTACGGTTCATCAAAATCCATAAACACTAGGCAGGAGCTATTAGTCAGATCCTGCAAGTTAAGGGGCATACCAAGAACTCTGTAGCGTGCATAACACGTTACGGAAAGCCCAGTCTTAGAAATATCAGCTCTCTTCACACGAAGCTGGTGATAACAGATGCTAGATCAAATCTAGAAAATATTTAGCCCCTGCCAGTTTGGTCCAACAAATCGTTCGTTTCGCGGAAGAGGACTAGCGGTTACGAATCGTTAATACGGTTCGACGTTCGCGGTAATCAATACACAAGCGCATGCTCCCATCCTTCTTCTTAACAAATAAGACCGGTGCACCCCAAGGTGAAACACTGGGTCTAATAAAGCCATTCTCCAACATCTCTTGTAACTGCTCCTTTAACTCCTTCAATTCAACAGGTGCCATACGATACGGAGCCTTTGAGATAGGTTCAGCACCGGGAATTAACTCAATGCCAAATTCAATCTCTCTAGCCGGCGGAAGTCCAGGAAGTTCATCGGGAAAAACATCAGCGAATTCACGAACAACAGAAAGATTTTCAATATTAGGACTCTCCAAAGATGTGTCCATAACAGAAGCCAGAAAACCTTGGCACCCATGAGAAATCAAGGTACGTGACTTCATAGCCAGAGATAGATATAAAATTTAACGAGAAGCTTAAGCGGTGAGGAACCATGATAAACAAATTCAGGTTGGCGAACGTTACCAAAGATCACAGTCCTAGCATAGCAGTCAATGGTAGCTCGATGAGAAGCCAACCAATCCATGCCAAGAATCACATCAAAGTCGAACATATGGATAGGAAGTAAATTCGCAGGACGAATACGATCATCAAAACGTATAGGGCAGTTAACATATTCATGGTCAATAAGCATATGGTTCTTCATTGGGGTTGAAATGATTACACGTTCAATTAATGGTGTAGGAGTCATATTAAGTTTCTTAGCAAAAGTGGTAGATATAATAGAATGTGTAGCCCCAGTATCAAATAAAACGAAGACAGTACGATCATCAATGTAGAGAATACCGGTAATAGTACCTGAAGTCTTGGCCGCCTGATCACGAGTCGTAGCATAAACCCGTCCTGTAGTTCGGAGGTTTCTATAGTAGGTCTAGCCAAATCCGCTGGCATTACTCTGCCTTCTGCCTTCCCTTGGTGGTCATCCGTCACTCTTATGTTGAGTTGACCCGAAGTAACAAACACCCCTACGGTAGACTTATAACAAACACCCGGATGAGGCTTTCCACAGGTAGTACAAAGAGGTGGAGGAGGCAAAGTCTCAGTAGACCTCCTCTGACTTGCAGAACCTGAAGCATGACCATGGTTTAAAATCCCGAGTTGACTTATGAGTTTCTGTCGCTGGCCGCTGGTTGTAGTTACCCTGACCCTGGCGGTCATTTCCATTCCTACTAGCAAACCTCTGATCCTGACCTCGAAAATCCTATCGTTTCGAATCATAACCCCGATCCTGACGGCCCTGATGCCTCACCCTCTGGTCTGGACGACCCCTTATACGTCATGCTGACCCTGGTCCATAACATCCCTTGTTCTCCTGGTGGCCCATTTTGTCCCTTTGGTTCTGAATCCGATTACCATCTCATATCACCGCTTATTCGAATTCCACTCTCATGGCCCCCCAATAACTCGAGGTTAGGGCCATGCCAGCCGCAACCTGCGCAACCTTCGTATAATCGTATTAACGATTTCCGGTCTAAAACCCTACTTCTTTAGACCCCACTTGAATGTCTGAGCTTGCCTCTGCGGCTTCTACTAGTAGTAGCTCCAACTCAAAACTAGCACAATCTAGTGAACCTCTCATGTACTCCCCAGCAATTCTCTCGATCCGCTGACATATCGACCCATACCTCCCATCATAACGTTGTTGTTCAGATGCCAGAAAATACCTGATTATAAAAGATCTCACGAAAGCCAACCCAAAGATACAAGTGCGGCAAAAACTATCGCCTCCAACCTGAGTATGCAAAATGAGCGTTCCACCAGCTCAGTGCATCACCCTTAGTTTAAACGCAGCAAGAGAGTTTGAAGTTGTGGGAGATGATAACCCAAAAATTGATAATTAACTTCTCATATGCGTAATCCAGTCTTCTGCCCTTGGCGGCAGTGGCAGCAGACCGACAAACGCAAGCGGCTTTAACTTAGTAACCTTTCGCATCCAAACATGAATCCCTGGGTGTTTAGCATCACCACCACCACCACTGGAGATCCCAAACACCATTCCTGTTGTGCTGTCATTGGTGATCTGTGTTCTCAAAGAAGCTCGTAAGAGTTAGGGACGGGAGACCATTAGCCACTTAGCCAGCAATAATCATGGCCTCCGAAAGTTAGGGACATCGTCATCCGAGTTCGACGGGGTAGGTCACCATCTGAGACGATCGGACGATTAAAACGCAATAGCAAACGAAAACAAGATAGGTTTCGGAAGAGAGTTACGCAGAAGGCATCCTAATGTCACCCAATCCTCACAGGTCATACCTAAGCCTCTAAGGTCCTAAGACCGCGTCATGATTTAACCTGGCTGGATACCAAAAATTGTATCGCCAGACCTAAAGGGTTAGAAGTATTACAAATATGGTGTGACACAAAGGATTTCATTAATATAAAACAAGCTAAACAGCCGGAAGTCTAAAAAAATACCAATGGAACATTTAAGTCAACATGAGCGTAAGGTGCATAAGTTCTCTAACAGGGACCAGACATATCCAAACGAAATAACCGAAATAACGAATTGTCTCGACGAAAAAGCAACAAATCATATATCAAAACTAAGATCTTCTATAGGGTAAGTCCAACACTCAGTACCTCGACATCCCGAAAGCAACCCCAGCTCCTAGCTTAGATACCTGCCGCAGGAAAAGAAAGTGCGGCTGAGCTTACAAATCCTAGTGAACAGATATATATAATCGAACGCAAAAGATAACGGGAAATCAAAGGATACGATATAAGGTGCAAAGGATATCACAAGACATGATCAAAGGAATTACTAATATAAGGCTAAGACAAATCTGAAGTCAATTCTAGTGTAAGGTAAGATTGAATCAGAAAGTCAAATCGAGTCCACATTACCAAGCCCCAAACAAATCATATCTATAGGAACCATGCGTAGTCGCGAGCGGCCTCCAAAATGTGACAAGATCGTTTAGAATGAACCCAAACAGCGGTCCCCAAATATACATATATCATAATGTCATTAATCCATCGAATACAAAACAAATCTAGGATGCCATCCATACGCCCCTTTATAAACAAATTAATAATCTTTCCATAATGCGCATATAATATCAAATGGGGGGACGGTTTCCCATGTGATATGAAATCCACCTCACCCACACATGAGTCTGCCAAAAGGTTGCATCAATGACCCCCCCTCCTCCCCCCCCCCCCCCCCCACCCCCCCCCCCCCCCCCCCCCCCCCCCCCCCCCCCCCTCCCCCCCCCCCCTCACCCCCCCCACCCCCCCCCCCCCATCCCCCCCCCCCCCCCCCCCCCCCCCCCCCCCCCCCCCCCCCCCCCCCCCCCCCCCCCCCCCCACCCCCCACACCCCCTCCCCCCCCCCCCCCCCCCCCCCCCCGCCCCCCCCCCCCCCCGCCCCCCCCCCCCCCCCCCCCCCCCCCCCCCCCCCCCTCCCCCCCCCCCCCCCCCCCCCCCCCCCCCCCCCCCCCCCCCCCCCCCCCCCCCCCCCCCCCCCCCCCCCCCCCCCTCCCCCCCCCCCCCCCCCCCCCCCCCCCCCCCCCCCCCCCCCTCCCCCCCCCCCCCCCCCCCCCCCCCCCCCCCCCCCCCCCCCCCCCCCCCCCCCCCCCCCCCCCCCCCCCCCCCCCCCCCCCACCCCCCCCCCCCCCCCCCCTACCCCCCCCCCCCCCCCCCCCCCCCCCTAGGAAAAAGCGAAACAAATAGTGGCTGCGGTTCAAATGAAGGGTTCAAGCACAGTCATATCAAAGTTATTTCAAAGAAAGAAATCATAGCAAAGGTTCAATGTCAAAGGTTCAAATATCAAAGGTAGCATAGCAGGGTTCAGATAAAACATAATAACAGATCATATAAGAGAACCAAGATAAAAGGCTCAGAGCAAAGGTAGCAATTCACATAAGAAATCAAAGATAGAGAGGAATATGTCATGAGAAACCTTAACGATAAGGTTAGAATAGAATATCTGCTACCTCTTTATTGCCGAAGCAAAGCAATAATCAAAGAAAACCCCACAGGAATATCAAAATCACTCCCTCTTGACCGAACCTAAAGAAATGATGAATTCGAATTACAAACCATTCATTTAAGTTATACTCTCCATTTTTAGTAACTTTCCATTTTTAGTAACTTTCCATTTTTAGTAACTTTCCATTTTTAGTAAGTTTCCAAAATTAGTAATATTTATCATTTGAGATTCTATTAAGTATTTTGAATAGTTTAGGGACTTAACATGTCAACCTTAGAAGTTTAGGGTTAAATATGACAACTTTCCATTATTTTAGGGTTTTTTTTAATATACAAAATCCCAACAATTTTCATGTTAAAAGTGTAAAATTTAAATATCAAAGTTTCACATTTTATTCAGATTATACCTTCCATTTTCTATATTTACAAGTCAAACCCTTAATTTACACAATTTACATATTTAGCCCTTTTTGTTTATTAATTATCTAAACAATATCTTTAATTATCCATAATTACAAAACAAGTCCTTATAGATTCAAATATGACAAATTCAGCTCGTTATACATTAAATACTGACAAACCTTCCGCCACTTGGTAGAATTTACAATTTCAGTCCCTCTATTTTAATTAATTAGTTTCTAATTACTTATTATATGTAATTAACCATTTTAATCCAAAATAATATCAATATGACATTTTATACCCCCCAACTTATTTTATACAGATTATAATAGTTATAATAACATGTTTAAAATAGACCTCATAGTTTCAGAAATTACAAATCACCCCCTTATACCTTAAAATCATAATCGGCTAACAAATAAATCAACAAAACCCTAATTTGATTTTTCCCAATCACAAACACAATTATTACCCAATCATTAGCATTAAATGAACCTGGAAAAATTAGAAAAACCTAACCCTAATTCGTTTAAACATTTTTTTCTTTCTTTTTTCTTTCTATTCGCAAATCGGCAAACACAATAAATCCTAAATTAAATTTTTCAAACCATTAGCATTTATTAAACCTGGAAAAATTAACAAAACCCTAACCCTAATTTGTTTAAACCATTTTCTTTCCTTTTTCTTTCTATTCGCAAATCGGCAAACACAATAAATCCCAAATCAATTTTTTTCGAGCCTCTCCTAAATTTATCCAACATTTTATCTGAGTTACATATGATCTAAACAACCTTAGAAAAATATAAAATCAAGTGTACAAACATTATTTAGCCGATTTCACAATTAGTTCAAAATTAGGGTTTCGAATTCATTTTAATTCATACGATCAATATAACATGCATGATTATTTTTATTACGCATATAATGGATTAAAATGATGAAAAATGAGATACAAAAATACCCTTGATGATCCTTGATGATTTGAATGATTTTTGATTAATCGGCTAGGTTTATTCGAACAAAAACGATACCACGATCGAACCAAGCTTTACACAATCTTTCAAATATTTTTCCCACCTTCCTTGTCCTCCAAAACACCTTAGAGAAATCTTCCTAGCCCTTGGAAAAATTTTGGTGCCGCCTCTTTTGGATTTTAGGGTTTCGGTGTGTTTTGTTTTTAGGTTTAACAAAATAAAATGCATAAAAGAAATATAATAGGTATTTTGGCCGAATTATGGGGCTTTCAAATAAACTAAATCAGATTTTTAATCTTGCCCAATTTATTTTGTTATTATCCTAATTTATTTGATTTAATTTGTAAAGTATAAATAAATAAATATTAATAATTTCGGCTAAAATACATATACATAAGTATTAATTATTTTTCTTGTACAATATAAGGTATCTTAATCTTACATAAATTTCATAATTGTCATATGTTGTATTTTTATAATTTCTAGAATTAAAATGAAATTTATGCATGCTTTTATGTACTTTTCTTGCATTAGGGGTATTTTGGTAATTTTACACTTGTTGAGATTTTTAGGTTTTACACAAATGCTTTCAGCATATCATTAAAGAATTGATATACCTCAGTATGATTTCTAACTCTGATGATCTTCCAAAACTTCTTAGTGTCTTCAGTGTAGATCTCCCAGTCAATGATTGGATACTTGGTTTGTAAAGCTTCAACATTCATCCTTTGCTCTGGAACTATTATCATCATTTGTTGTAGCTCTTCTTGTGATAGTTCATCAACTTCCTTATCTCTTGGTTCTGAGCTTTCTCTAGTCTTTTGCATCTTAGAACTTTATTGATCAAGTTCTTCTTCTGCAAGCCTTTTTGAGCTTTCAGCTGCTAACTTAGGAATTGCTCTGTCATCTTCACTTTCTATTGGAACAAAAGTTGTACATCCCTTATTGTTGTTTCAAATAAGGTCTTGATCTCATCAAAAGAATAACTTCTCAACTGCTTCAGTGTATAATTTCCCATATTCTTGATATAATTGGACATATAAGTCCTCTGTTGAGCCTGTGTAGGTGACTTGTTCCTCTTTTCTTCAGCTCTTTGTTTAGCAAAATATCTTTTTCTCTGATTGATAAGCTCTATAAGCAATCTTTCTTGTTCAACTTCAGTGTACTTTTCCTTTTCCTCTGCTTGTAACCTCTGTGCTAACTCTTCATCAGCTTCAACTCTAGCTTTTATATCTTCTTATTCTTCAACATTAAAAAAGCTAGCTGATTTATGTACCTTGGCGATCCTTTACTTCATTTCTTCATCAAATTCCTCTTGTAGTCTCACAGCCGTCTCTAAACCAAGTCTTTCTTGTTCTTGTTGTCTTTTTGTCTTGGTCATAGTTGATTCAGACTCTTCCATTATAGTTTTCCTTGTATCTTTTATCTTTGTTGCACTCCTTCTGATGTACACTAAACTTTCAGAAGCAATATCATTAACAGTAGAAACTCTTGTAGGAGTGGCAGTACTAATAGCAACACTAGCAGTAGTAACTGCTGCACCAGTAGTAGAAACTGGCTCAGCAGTACTAACATTTTCTTCAGCAGTAGAAACTTCCTTAGCAGCATTGAAGTCAAAATTAAACTCTGTATCATGTTGTACCAAAGAAATATTAGGATCTTGATCAATTTCATCTATCTTCTTCCCCTGTTTAGGAGCCAAAATATCTGAATCTGAACCTTTTTCATCTGAGAGAACCAGTCTGAGTTTTCTTCTTGACTTGCTAAGCTTGTCCTTTTTCTCCAACCTCTTCACCTTCTTGATAAGCTTTATAAAAGCAGCACCATAAACTTTCTTTGTCTGCTGCAAGTCTGTCTCCAAAGCTACAACTCTATCTGACAATTTTGTAACTAAATCCATCAATTCATTTTGTTGCATTCTGCCCTCATCACTTCCAAGTGTATTAACTCTTAGGAGAGATGAATTATGGGGCATGGTAGGGGTCTTATCAATGTTACCACTGCCCTGTCCTGCATCTAAGCTAGTGACAGTAATGGCAGCCCCTCCATGTCTGACATCTACACCTGTGGAAGCAGCCTCATCTGCTACATTGGTGTGAGGAGGAGAACTGGGCTGAGGAACCTCAGTTTCCTATCTGATAGAACTCCTAAGTGTTGGTGAAAGGTGTAGTTGTGAGGTTGATGGAGCACCTGTGGGTGTGTGATAGGACTCAACTGGGATTGTTGATCCTTCACCCTGAACAACTAGGCCCTGAACAAGCATTGTTGGAAACAATGGAATGTCCACCCCAGTATAACCCTTAGAAACCCTCCTCATTTGCTAAAAAGTTTTTGTGTATGGGTAGGAGCAATATAAGTTCTTTTGTGAGGTAGAAGCAATCTCTTATGCTTGTTCAAAAAGATTTGTATAAATCTTGGATACATTAAAAATTTAGTCTTACTATCCAAGTTTTTTACCATTCCATCAAAAATCAGTTTGGAAAAATTAAACCTCTTATTAGTGGCCAAGCAAATAATAGCAGTTGCTATATTGCTACTGAATTGTTCCCATGAGGTTTTCTTAGAACTTAAACAATGAAGGATGGTATGGATCACAAATCTCCATTAAGGAGAAAAGTGTCCTTTTTGAAAGGTCAACTTATCATAATTGGACACATACCCCATTAAGGAAAGTTGTTCAAAGATTTCAGTTGTAGGCAAAGAAGTAATACCATCAGAATCTTCTAACTTGAGATGCCTCCTAATAGATGCCTCAGTAACAATCTTAACTTTCTCATCTATTGTAGTAGTTATTTCTACTTCTCCATTATCAAGTGTTCTTGTAGAAGCAGTTTCCCAAAACTCTCGTCACATGTATCAAAGATAAGACTAATCGTCAAGCTGCCAACAAGATCTATAACCACGTCTATATGACTGTGAGCTAGTCTACAAACTCAGCACACACACACATACCTTCGGTGTCAAATCTTGCGTAGATATCTTGTGACAGAAATCCACAACTACACGGCTCCTGTGTTCCTCTGATAGAGTCACTATGAAGAAGCAACACTCACTCAACCTGCGCGGCGACACTCTCATCTTACTTCTCTCATCTACACGTCTTTCTGATTATACAATGATTCACCATCGGAATTCGCTGAGCGTTCTCACAGGACCTCTTTTCTCACACACATATCCGTGTCACAACGTTCTATAATGATCGACTGTCTACAGACGGAGATACAGTAACACACACACGAAGATACTTTAGCATTGGCAAGAACAGGAACTCACATTCTATCATACAGCGACCAACAGTATAGCATCGCTGATTCTATGCACAAATCAACACCGCTACCAACTTCCGACAACACATTACAACAAACTCTACGGCTAGATCGAGACTCCACTAGAGCGGGTTTCTATCATCATCTCTGCGCAAGATCCACACGCGCAAACGCATTTTCAGCACTCAGCGCGAACATGACGTGTCATCTCTCTCGTTGAGCATACACTCTCATTAATCACTACTACTACACCTCTTACTGCGCGCAAACGCCACAACTTACACAATATCTAACTCTCAACTACCTAATGCGTGACAATACACCTACAATAAAGCGACCATAACACTATAGGCAAAAAATTACTGATACACCGTCGTACTCTCACTAAGAAACCAATCCTTTACCTTTGCCAAAAAAATTCTGTTTATGACCTTCCCTCGAAGAAACCTCTATCACAATCGTATAATCAAATACTCTATTAATAACTATCTTCTTTCGTAGGATCATTTCTAGAGCCGCTCACACAACTATTCACCAACTTACTGAACACTTCATCATAAGTGTCAATATTTTCACATTCAGGTATACTTAGACGTTAGTCTTTTACAGCGATGGGGGTAATATAATATGACACACACAATCAAAATCAAATGGTCTTTAAAAAATGACTCTCCAAAATGAGACAACGTGACACAACTGTAGGTATCAGCTCTCACTGAACTCTGGACGCGCAAGTCAGTTTCTGTATGACTATCTTAAATCACTCACTTATAAGCGTTAACTCACAATAATTTCTTACAGACATTCTTAACTTCAAGTGAAGAGAATCGCACTTAGAGTTTCTGTCTGTTCGTAAGTCTTTAACACATGATTTAACACTACGTCTAGGCAGCAAGTAGACACGTCTACACATCATGTCACTAAGAGGGCACAGTTCTATGGTACGACACTTACTTCTATGGAGGGTACTACATCTCATTGAGCAGCAAGGCAGAGAGATTCATTGTTATTGCACGCTGACACACTGGGAGCTGAGGACATTCATACGCACACGTGACTGGGGGTAGTACTTAATAGTCTTGACACGGGGACACACAGATCACAGTTGCGGAGTCAAAGTATCTAGACACATGCGTATGTGTATTGGAATTATCTTGCGATCTTGATATGAGTCGCACACACAGGCAACAATATTTTGTAGTAGGTAAGTAGGGTATGTATATAAACTACTACTGCTAACTATGTTATACAGAAACATGTGTGTTACAAGTTGTCGTTAGAGAGAGAAATGGAGAGATACACATCGATAATGAGGATGAAGGATGATAGGTGACTATGTGTATAATAGGAGACACAGTACACTGACTGACAACTGTACGTGAAATATAGGAGAGGCATTTGGGGTATATAGTACACACACATAGATAACGCAGTCACACAGAGCACAGGACAGACTCTGGGAGGGGTTTGGGATGAGAGAGAGATGTAGGTGCAGAGGGACAGTATGGTGTGTGATGACGTCTGGATAGTGATGATAGATTGTTACGACGGAGACGACGACACACAACAGTATTAGAGGAGGCAGGAGGGGGGTGCGAGAGTGAAGAGGAGAACACACATTAGACACTATGCTTCAGGACTTACTTACACTCGGAGTATTTAGCAATGGTGGTCTGCACAGAGTAGTCTGCACAAGTTTAGTGAATACACCGGGACACGGTTTACACGGTCACAGTAATATTCAAGTTATGTTACTTCTGTGGTGTTGTGGTGATGTGAGTGGTGGGATGGAGTTGAAAATAATGGACTGTTCAAATTGTCAGGTGGTTATTCTTTAGATGTTACACATGTATGTGAGCGGTTAGTGAGGAGGAGTGTGGTTTATCACATGATTATACACAGGAACACACACAGGTGGTCACAGGTGAGGTGCGGATAGGAACAACACGGATGGTATTACAGAGTATCTTCATTTTGGAGGAGCATTTTATGAGATAAATAGCAGGCTATTAGTACAAGTGTATCTTCAGCAAGGGGGCGAAAGTTGAGGACTTTATGATTGCGGCTAGAGTGTGGAGACTGTGTGGGGTAGATTGTGGGTTAGAGATCATATCTTTATGATATATTCATTACCATGGTTCTATCAAGGGAGCGTAGTGTTTGTTGGTAATAGTTTGACAAATTATAGCATATTATAGATCGAGGGATGCTAGGCTAGTGGATGAATGACAGGTAGGTCTACTATATGCAACTAGGATAATTGATCACACTGATGGATCTGACAGAATATGTTGATAAGGGGATGACATATGTTAACTTGCAACACATGGAGGGTGGGGAGACTGGAGAGTTAGTAATATCACAGAAGGATAGTAGGTACACTTGGGAGGACGTTGGTGGCCACACACAGTGGCACACACACATTGGAGATATGGTGATGTGCACGCTCTAGACTCTATTAGGAACAGATGTACATGACGTGCACTATTTATTAGATGCGGCACTGGTGGTCACAGACAGATTCGGTCTGCAGTCTTTGAGATGGTTGAGCTTGTGGACTTCTGAGGGATAGGTGGAGGAGATTGGGCACACAGGGTATGATGGGACAGATGGGATTATATCTAACAGTTGAGTGTATAGATGTATGAGTACAGTCTATGAGTTTGATGGTGTCGTGGTGTTTGTTTGACACATGTTTTAGAAAATATGACTGACACTGGAGGTTTGATCAGAGGACGGAGATGGTCTGTTTGTTCCCACTAGCTTCCTTTACAACTTTGCTTCTTTGAGTTTTTCATTTTAAGCTCTTTAAAATTTCGAATGCTTTATGGACTTAGTTTGTTGTCGGGATAGATTCTCAGGGTAGAAAGTGTAACTTTTCGATTTTAATTGTTTTTCAGTTAGTCCCTCCGTTAGTTTGTTAGTTTCCCCGTTAGTTTCTTAGGTATTTGCACCATTAGTCCTTAGTTAAGTTTTTAATTAAGTTTAATAGTTTTAATTAGTAATTAGGTTTAATTTTTAATTAGTTTAATTAAACTTTTATAAAAAGATAAAAATTAGGGCTTTTATTTTTAATAATTTTCTGCGATTTTTCTTTATTTAGTGAAATTTTAGTTTACAATTTTAGGGTTAAGTTTTAGTCCATTTTGCTTAATAAATTGCTTTTCCGTATTTGTTTAATTGTTCATTTGAATTTTATTTTCATATCTTTCCAAATCAAATATCTTTGCTTCATTCAAATCAGGATCCAAACCTAAACGTGGTTTCAATTTCACTAGTCATTGGGGATAACGACCCGGGTGATCATACTTACCCGGTTAAACATACGTATATTATATATATTATATATTATTTTTGTAAGTCTTAACTTTTTACCTTGGTTAAAGGTGAATAGTTGGAATTTACCTAAGTAGTATTTTTATTATATATTTTATAGGTACGTAAAACTGCACATCAATATCCAATCGTCGATAGCCCTTGGGTAAGCCCCATCCACTGTGTACCAAAAAAAGGTGGTATTACAGTGGTCACAAATGAGAAAATGCACTTGTACCAACAAGAACAGTTACGGGTTGGCGAGTTTGTATTGGTCATTGTAAACTCAACGAAGCAACCGCGAAAGATCACTTTCCGTTTCATGGATCAAATGTTAGAAAGACTCGCAGGAAATAAATATTTCTATTTCCTCGATGGTTTCTAGATATTTTCAAATACCGAGCGATCCTATAGATCAAGAAAAAACAACTTTCACATGCCCTTTCGGAACATACACTTATAGGCGAATGCCTTTTGGTTTATGTAATGCTCTAGCTACTTTCCGAAGATGCATGTTGGCTATCTTTTATGACATGATCGAAGAATCTGTAGAAGTATTCATGGACGACTTCTACGTCTTTGGAAACTCTTTCGATAACTCTTTAAACAATCTCGATAAAATGCTTCAACATTGTAAGGATGCAAATCTTTTCCTTAATTGAGAAAAATGTCACTTAATGGTTAAAGAAGGAATCATTCTTGGACACAAAGTGTTCGGAGCAGGCCTCGAAGTTGACAAAGCCAAAATCAACGTAGTCTCTAAACTTCCACCCCCACTATTGTTAAAGGCATTAGAAGTTTTTTGGGACATGCCGGTTTCTACCGACGTTTCATAAAAGACTTTTCAAAAATTGCTCGTCCTTTAACAAAACTGCTTGAAAAAGATACTCCATTCGAGTTCAACAATAAATGTCACAAAGCATTTAATTCCTTAAAAGAAAAACTCACATGCACTCATGTGATCATGAGACCAAATTGGAATCTTCAATTTGAGCTAATGTGTGATGCAAGCGAATTCGTAGTAGGAGCAGTCTTAGGACAAAAAGATGGAAAACACTTCCACCCCATCTATTTTGCAAGCAAAACTCTCAATGTATCTCAGCAAAAATACATAGTTACAGAAAAAGAACTTATGGCTGTAGTCTTAGCATTCGATAAATTCCGACCATATCTGATGTTATCTAAAACTATTGTCTACACTGATCACTCCGCTTTAAGACACCTCTTCAAAAAGCAAGATGCTAAACCACGTCTCATACGTTGGATATTGCTATTGCAAGAGTTTAACATAGAAATAAAAGAAAAAAAGTATAGAAAATGTTGTCGTCGATCACTTATCTCGGATTGAAAATGATGAGACCAGTGATAATGACGATGAAATAGACGATAACTTTTCTGGAGAAACTCTTATAGAAATTAGTACCAGAGACATACCATGGTTCGCAGACTTTACAAACTATTTGGAAGGTGTATTATGTCTAAGGGAATGACGTACCAACAGAAAAATAAATTTTTTGCTTACCTTAAAAACTATTTTTGGGAAGATCCTTATCTTTTCAAAGTATGTTCAAACGGTATGATTAGACGGTGTGTCTCTGGACCAGAAACTCGTACCATATTAGATCAATGTCATCAAGGACCTAGCAGTGGACATTATGGTCCTACAACCACAGCTAAAAAAGTCCTAGACTTAGTCTTTTATTGGCCAACAATCATCAAAGAAGCTCATACTCTCGTTCGCCTTTCCAAGGCATGTCAAAAAACTAGAAATATATCCAAACATGATGAAATGCCCTTAAATAGCATCCAAGTATGCGAAGTTTTTGACATCTGGGTGTAGACTTCATGGAACTATTCCCGAAATCATACAAATTCGAGTATATCTTAGTCACTGTCGACTATGTATATAAATGGGCCAAAGCTCAAGATTTACCGACTAACTATGCCAGAGTTGTTGTATCATTTCTGAAAAATTATTATGCCGTTTTGGAATGCCCAAAGCTCTCATAAGCGACCGAGGAACTCACTTCTGTAACAAAATAATGGAAATAACTATGAAAAGATACGGAGTTACTCACCATTTCTCTACGTCCTATCATCCTCAAATGAGCGGACAAGTTGAAAATACAAACAGAGCCTTAAAAAGAATCCTTGAAAAAACAGTGAAAGACAATCCCGCTGTTTGGTCAAAAAATTAGATGATGCTTTGTGGAGAGTTCCTACGCTTTTTAAAGTATTTAGAGTAATTAAGGCTATAATCGGTTCGATTCCTACACTAAGGATAGATTCTAACTTATCCTAGTACCTTGGTAATCCTAAGTTTAACGGTTTGCCTAATAAAAGGACTACAAGATCAAAACTACCTTTCAATATCGCCAAAACACAAGGATCTATGACAAGCTATAAGGATATCTAATAAAATAATTATCAGCCAAAGAGATTAAAAATAAATAATCAAAGAATAATTAATAAATTAAATGGCAAGAACAAAAATTAAGCATAATAAATACCAAGCATCAACAAATTAAGCCGAGATCAAATAAATTATAAAAAATAATTAATTGAAATCAAACTGTAATAGTTGATGAATCATATACAAATCATGCTGAAATAATACTCCTGATCTTCTAATTGGATCCCGTGACAATCCCCGAAGAGGTTCGCCCTATACCCGAATCAAGCAGCCTGGTTGGCTGCTTCCTCTTTTTCCTTCATCTTCTTGTGTCGGTAGAGAAAAGAAAACCACACGAATGAATGATGAATTCATGCGTTAATGATTCACTTTATATAGTAAATAAGAACTTTGGTCTTTGTACGAGTTTGCCCCCTCGTCTTCCATGTAGTTTATAATTAATTCATGGAACTTTATAAATTTTCTACAGCTTTCGTCCCTGTGATGAGTCATCGTTACGGCGTAACCGTACCGACTGTGTTACGCCGTAAACCTTTCGACGCAACATTCCATCATTTAATATTAAAATATGTTACGGCGTAATTACTTTGACATGTTACGCCGTAACCTTTAGTCAGCATCAATATCTTCTTTATTAATAATTAATTACGGCGTAACTCCTGCGAGACGATTACGCCGTAATTCTTCTAAGCTTGCAATTCTTCGATCACGTACATCAATAAAAATATTGTACCTCTACTAAATAATATAGTAGTGGTACTATTCTTCACTAAGCTCATAAGCTGCATCCGGGAGAAATATTGTAGCCATCAAATGTTTTTAGTACTTTTACTAAATAAATTACTATTGGTACTATTTTTGGCCATTTCTTGCCTTTTTCCGTTCAAATGCCTTTAATTACCTGAATTCGAAATAAAAACGAATTAAGTACCGAATTCATATAAAAATAATATAAAGCAAGGAAATAAACGTGAGAATTTGATACCAAAAAGTATTAAATATTTGATGTTATCATAAAGATGGCAAGACGTTTATTGTTAACGGCCATCGACTTAAGCTTTATCATAAACAAGATGATTATAAAGACCGAAGGGAAGAACTCACACCCTGCTTTCCCAAAGAATGAACCACCGAACTATGAGTCTAGCTAACGATTCTAAAAAATTAAGCGCTTCTCGGAAGGCAACCCGTGCTTTATCTCTTTTCCACTCAATTGTGAAGGAGACCCCTTATATATATAAAAAAACCCAAAAAATATTTTCTTTTTGTGTGTTTTGTATGTTTATAATTTCCAGGTATTCAAGTCCAAGTGAAGAACAAGGGAATAACAAGGGAAGAAAAACAATGAAGCTCCCTATTGAATAACTTTCTCGTAGCTACACTCACTTATGCCTGAGAAGTACCATTTCCCTTAATTTTCCCTATTTTTATATTTATCAGTTGTCACATTGAGGGTAATGTTCAACTTAAGTGTGGAGAGGAGCCAAATAGGAAAAATTAATATATCATTTCCCTCCATGTTTGCCCTGCAATCTAGCCATGTTTTTAACTGATATTTTATAAGAAAATTAATATATAGCTTTCTTCAAAATTAAAAAATGTATAACACTTAGTAAGGCAAATCCTACTTGGATCGACATCATAACTAGCGCAAAATTAGTCCACTAAATTGTGAGGTATATTCTAGCCTTTAATGCATATCTTTTGCATATTTTATGAGAATGCCGGTAATTTAGTAGCTCTAGAACTTGTGCTTGATTATCATTTATGAGACCGCATTGAGGTTGATTTATAAACAATTTTGTATGATGAGAGGTAAAATGATCCCCTATAATCTCGCTATCCACAGCACTCGCTTTTAATGCTAAAAATCTCCCAAGTATGAAGAATTCTCAATGTGCTCAAATGTTTAAGTTCTGCGCCAGCCTTAGTTATCATATTGTTATCGTTTGGTATTAAAAAAAAAGAAAAAATATATATATATATATATTAAAGAAAATCAAAGAAAAAGTTAATGTTGTTATAAGGCTTTGGTTTGGCAAATGATATCATCATAATCACCCATATAATATTTCACGTTTTGCCACTTTAAGATTTTTTTCTAGGTTCTCACGCCGTAACGGTCATGTTTATGTGTCTTGTACAAGCATATGGTAGCTATCTAATTTATGTCTATGCAAAACTGAGTGAACTCATAAATACAAACCCTATATGAGTGACTTGTGTGAATAAAAATAAACATATCCCTTTTGTGACGTGCTATGTTATATGTCTATGTCTGAAACGTTTATTAATCCTGATAAACACTTGTTAAAATAAAAATTGATATTTCTCCATGTCACGATAAATGATTCTTGTTTTCTCGCTTTGATTACTTAAGGGAAAGCAATAGGTAAGTAAGGAGGGATTTGATAACGCCTTAATTATACAAGTTTTAGGCGGCGTTATTATATATATTTTAATCATTTCTCGTGAACTTTTGATACTTAATTGCATAAAATGTGTGCAGGTTCACTTGAAGTTAGTCCAAGATCAAAAGCACTCAAAATGCAAGTGTTTACGCCTTATGGAAGTCAAGTTAAAAGAAAATAAAGAATAAAATCCAAGTCTAAGCAGAAGTGCGTCGCACTTTTCCTTGTGTGCGCCGCACATGGTCACGAAATAAATGAAAGCAGTAAATACAAGAAGTGCGCTGGTTTTCCCCAGATGTGTTCCGCACTTGTCCAAAGCATTAATGATTTCTAAACCGACACAGGCGAAGTACACCACACTTTTTATGAAGTGCGTCGCACTTCTGGCCTCGCCCATCCTATGAATATAGATGGATTACAAGCCATTTGAAGATATCATAGGCACATACTTCCAACATAATCCTTTCTCATATCTTCATCATTTCCTGGAGTTCCAAGCATAAAATTCTGGCAAAAACGAAGACGGTTTCATAATATTTAGTATAAAACGGGTTTAGTAAGATGCGATACTTGTAAATGTGTTGTGTTTTGATCCATTTCCTATCCGAATCTCGTATGTTTCTTGTTTCTCTATTTAACCTTGTTATTATGAACTACGTAGCCACGAGAGGCTAAGCCTCTTATGACTACTCGGTTATGTTAATATAATAAAGAAGCATTTAGTATTATTACGATCTTATTAATCTCAAGTTTATATTGAAATCCTATCGAATTTGATCTTGTCAACTTTGTTTATCACCTTTGATTGTATACCCATAATGGTACAGGTCGAAAGACCCATTGTGTGCTATATAGTTTTAAAGATTTGTCTACGATCTTTATCGTTTGGTTGGAGAAATCTGCTTACGTTAATTAGTAAACAAAATAGATTTAATATAATAGTAACTTGATTATTTAAGTGACACACTTGATCGAGTTAAACTAATATAAGTGATGTGTTATCGTGTAGGGTTAATTAGTTGATTATCAAGTTTTAAATTTATATTAAGCCGACAAACCTAAAACAACACTTTGACGAGCAGTGTACCCGATCAAGATGGAGTTCGCGGTAAGTAGGGTGTCGAACACTAAGAGTGGAACATCAATCCTATATTCTATCAGTATTTTAATTAGTCTATTTACTAGTTAAACCTATGCTATATACGTTGTCTAATGATATGAGGGTTTTTTAGCTTGAGAGACTGGCACATGTTTGGTGGAAACAAACATCAATTTAATAGATAATAAACACAAAAGAAGAAAACCAGAAGATAGAAAAGCGGTACAAGCCAAATGATAAAAAACTATATTAGCCATATTAAATCCAGTTTAATGTCGGTTTGTTTGTTTTAGTGTAATGATTTACTTATCTCGAAGCGGCATATTATTCTTAAGACTTAGGCGGGACATCATCCTAAGACCTAGACACAATTAATCCTGTCACAATTAACGCATCCTCATAAAGCATCATTTACTTTAATTATAATCTATCTTAGGGAATCAAAGCAGTGGTGATCCTGTTAAAACCCTAGGCCAATAGGACTTTACCCACTTATTGTTTGACGGTGTTTCATATACTGGTAGTCAACTATTCAAATCATTATTAGTTAATTAAGAGCATGATTGCTGAAACATAAACGGGTCACCTATCGGTCCAACTAAGCTCATAATTTAAAGACAAAGACAGAATATTATTTGTGATCCTATTGGTCCTGTAATATTAAACATGATATAGAGTGCTATCCCGGTATCTAGATTACTTGGTCCATATCACTAGATCCAGTTGAATGATATGTCGCATATTCAAACACATAAACAAGTATGAGGTGATAAACATAATTAAACAATCAATGATAAATTAAGAAATCGATTTTAAAACAAACCAAACATTAAAATTTCATTAAGATGGCTAATACCCGAGGGTATTAGCCCTCAACCATTGTAATTATACAAGTGTAATCAAACAATGAAAATCGAATGATTAAGAGAGTAAAAATTACACGATGTCTTTTATGGATTCGTGATCAATGCTTGACCTTGGTTGCTAATCTTCTCTTGTAAAATTCGTCTTTAATGAGTATGGTATAAAGAATATGATATTGCACACTAAAAACTCATTTTTGAGTCTTCTATTTATAGTGTCTGAAAAGGACTCGATACACTGTATCTGGTAAGGTTGATGCGGCATATTGGGCTAGATTCCTTGGAGTGCGTGCTACGTTCTCAATCAATCAGTGATGTCTTTCCCAATTTACTTTATTCACTGTATCTTCGAATAGTTATCTTCGTGGATACGGCGTATGGAAACATAAGGGATACGCCATATTAGGAATTGGTCAAACATCTTTTCTTGTGACTTCTTGGCGCGGATACGCCATATCTCTTTCGTTGGATATGGCGTATGTTGTTAGAAATCAGCATTCTTCAAATATCTTCGTTTTAGCTCCAAATTATGCGCCTTTTTGCTTGTCTTCACAAAACACTCCTGAATTACTGTATTTATCAACTTTAAAGCACTTAAGTATCAAATAATACAATAATTATATAAAAGTGGGTAAAACAGATGGGATAAATGATATAATAAAAGTGGGGCTTATTGGTTCATTTTTCCTCTTTATTTCTTGCTTCACTTGATCTACACATTCTTGTGTTTCATTT